>ML785920.1:630015-649043 GCA_009831015.1 Picea engelmannii | reverse complement strand
ATTTTGGTATTTTGGCCTTATCGACCTTTTTATGACCTAAAAGTTAATTTAGGTCATTGATACAGTATATATTGAGGGTTTTTACTCTCATTTTGATCATCATCTTTCACTCACTCATTAGTGAGGTTTGAAATTTGTGCCCTATCTTGGATTTTTGGCTAATTTAAGAGAGTTGGACTTGTTGAAGGAAGACCTTTTTGGCATTTATGGTGTTTCTCTTGAAGGAAGGTTTTACAACTAGGGGTTGCATGGTTATTTCTTCATGAATTGTAAGTGTTTTTTCTGCAAAACTTCTAATTGAATGGTTGTAGTTTAAATTTCTTGCACATTACTTATAAATTTGCTGAATCAAAACCCTAGGTGACAAGCACATTTAATTGGTCCTTGTCTCATGTCCCCTGATAGAGAAATTTCCATCCATTGAAGAAGGAAGAGAGAGCCTAGCCATAGCTACACTCTCATTTCTTCTTCTCCCTGAGATAGTCGTACTATCCAGAAGCCAAAGAGAGTGAGATGTTCTTGGCCTAGTTCTTCTACACTAGGGTCGTACCACTCTAGGGTTTGCTGAAAAGGCCTTGCTATAGCGACACCTTGCCTCTTCAAACCCTCATGCTTTGGTTGTCTTTGCTTTATCTTCATCTAGCCGTTTTGCCAATTTGATCTAAAGAAGGAGGAGAGAGCACGAGGCCTTGCTTTAGCAACACCAGAGTGAGCCTCTCTCCCCTAAGGTTTTGTTTCTGAAGCCCTGCTATTGCAACACTTCAGAACCCTTCCCTCTAGTCTTTAGTCACCCTCCTTCAACTCTTGCATCCTTCTTATTGACTCCATTAAACCCTAAGGCACTGTTGTAAGCCTCTAGGGTTGAAGTGATTTGATCCTAAACACTCTGAAAATACCCTATTTTTTATTTGAAACCCTAGTCCTATTGTTGCCGTCATCATTGGCTATTATCATCATTGTGCATCAACGTTTTGCCTTATAAGCAATTGAATGGTGTTTAAAGCATTTGTTGAATGAAGGATTGATTGGATATATTGATTGCTACATCATTTTGGTATTTATTGGTGGAGTGATATTATTTCATTGCTATATTGACAAACATTGACTTCGTCAATATTTATTGTTATAATTGTTTATATGTTGAATTAGCAGATGATCTTTGATACATGAAGTACTAACCAATATTTGCATGTACAAGTTTCTTGTTTCTTTGTCCTGGATAGGTTCTTTTCTTCTTCTTTGGTTACTTCTTATTATTGGCTATATAGCTGGATATTCTGCTCGGTGGTGACTTGTGAGGGGGATTTACACTTTTTCCTTATCATCCTTCACCTTCTCAAAGCTCCAGGTCACCAGGGACGTCTCCCTTGGGCCTTACCACCCAGAATAGAAAGAACCATCCCATTAAGGTGACATTGGGTGGGATTGGTTCATGTTATGCCAGTTTATCCCTTTATCTTCTGACCTATTACCATAAGTACAAATTGTGCGATAACATTTTGACGCTGTTGCAGAGGAAAACTGAGTCAATTCTCTTCAAACGACAAATCTTTTCGGTAGGCCTTGCCTCAAGAGCCTTATCTTACAAGCTTACCTGGCGACTCCACTAGGGTGTTTTCCCTTTTTCTTTGATATTTTTAAGTAAACTATCTGGCGACTCCACAAACTAAAAAGAGGTTCAATAATCCTCCTTTGTCTTTCAGAAGGAAGCCTCCCAAGAACTCTCCTGTTGTCAAATCACTTTTTGGGAAAAGCCTTCCTTTGAGAATCATGTCTAGCTCTCAGACCACTACAACGAACCCAACCAAAAATCAAATACAATGGTCATCTACTCTTTTCAAACCATTAGACATATCAACCATACCAGGCTACCCTAGGCAAATGCCACCCAAGTATGAGAAGTGGTTGCCTAAATTTACCGGTACTGATACAATCAGTGTCGAAGAGCACATGAGCAACTTTTGGGCATTTTTCCAGCTTCACCCCATTAGTGATGATGCTGAAAATCTAGTCATGAAGTTTTTCTCTACTACTCTTTATGATGCCTCAAGGCGTTGGTACCTAAGCCTTCCCGATGGAAGCATCAAAACCATGGATAGACTTGAAGAGGCATTTCTCAAAAGATGGAGTGTCTAAGAAGACCCTAATATGCTCCTCACACGATTGAATAACCTTTCCAAATATGAAAATGAGTCCATTCGGGAGTTCCATACTAGATTTGAGACTTTGTTGCAAAGGATTCCCACAAGCCATCATCCGAAAGATGACTACCTCGTCCATGTTTACACTAGATCTTTCAATGGCCAATTAGGGTATCTTCTCAGAGATAAAAAACTCCCAATTAATTCAGGAAGCCCAAGAGCTCGCTACTAAAATAGAGGGGAACCTCCTTTCATCCAAGATTGAGCCTTTTTCTAACCCAAGGGGGAGAACAGACACTAAACCAAAAATAGTTCACAATGTTGAGCCTACTTTAGATCTATGTACTAGTATTGCCAAGCTGCAAGCCTCCGTGGATGGTATCATAAAAAATCAGGAGGAAATTATGAGCAGGATTGTCAAATTGGAAAAATCTCAAACCCAAACACCCAGGGTCCCGTACAAAGGGTAATTCCCAAAGGGAGGCCAATTTTATAAACCAAAGAATGCGCATGAAGTTCCAAATACCTTTGCCCCTGCAAACGTTGTTGATGAAAATCCTTGGTCCCTAGAATGCAGCGAATCACATTGGGAGCATGAGTGTCCTTACAATGGAGGCCATCAACAAGTCAACAACATGGATTGTTTCATGGAGCTTCCTCAAATAAATATCACCGATGCAGAACATCAAGTAGCCATGAAAGAAGAAGTCGGATCAACAAGGATGGCGGTAATAAACAACCTGGATCAGGAATCATGAGAGAAGCTAAAGAAACAAGAATTTCAGGTGTATAGAAGAAAGAATTTAAAACAACCTGCTGCTGATCAGGCAAAGCCCCCACCCCTGAAAATACTTCTTCCTAAGACATCCAAGGCTGGTAAGGTTGACCTAAACTTTGACTTCGAAGGGGCATTATAAAAAATGCATGTAAACGTCCCCTTGAGAGAAGCAATCAAGATCCCATCCATCAAGGAATGCTTTGATACTTTCTTTTTCAGATGAACCCATGGATACCCCTATTATGTTGCAAGTTGATCACTTCAGGGTTCAATATAGTGAGAACCCTCCTTTCTTCATGACGTTGGCAATGAACGGCAAGAACCTCAAAAATTGCTTGTTAGATATAGGTGTTGGTGCCAACATGATGTCACTCAAAGTCATGTGACAAGTGGGTTTGAAGGTCACACGGCCTTATAGAAATGTATGTGGCTTCGAATCTAAATCCATACCCACACACGGGGTGGTTGAGAATGTTGAAGTTTGCTTGAAGGAGTATCCAAAAAATATGGTCCACATTGACATCGTGGTAGTTGATGTCCCATATGTGTGGGGGATGTTGTTATCTAGGAAGTTTGCTGCAATTTTAGGTGGAACCCTTGAGATGGACCTCACATTTTTGCAATTTCCTTTGAAAAATGGAATAATAAGCCGCCTCCTCAATGTGCCAATAACCGGGGACCATGTGCAAGAAATTACTCACCCCGTCGATAATAACAAAGCACAAGACGAGATGATACAAACACTTCAAAAGTATTCTCCAGAAGATATGCCCTTTGCAACAGAAGAGGATTTTGATCAGATCAAATGGCCCAAGAAAGAAGAATACCAACAACTCCTAGATGAATTCAAGAACAAAGAAATTGGGACGATGAAGATATTAAAGAAACATCAATATGACGTACAAATCCACCCATCTCAACATGAAGTTTTTATAGCAGAAGCCCACCCCCCTCGCACAACACAATACACCAGGGTTGTCCAAGGGATGACCGAATACAAATTCAGAAAGTAGAAGGAGGGAGACATGGTATGGATGTGGGATGCCTAGAAAGGAGAGCCAACCAATGTAAAAGGAAGCACTCATTCATGGCTCAGACCCTTCAAAGTTGGAATGGAATCAGTTAATGACTCATATTACCTATCCACTTTACAAGGAAGAAGGCGCCCATTACCTATCAATGAGCACCTCCTCAAACCCCACCAAGGTGGGGGGACCTGACTTCACAGGTAAGCACAGGTGAGTAGGCATTTTTTATTCGTGTATTATACCATTTGCATTTCATGTTAGTTTTCTTTCACATTTGCATTGTTGATTGTTTTATCTCAGTTTATATATGTATGTCTATGTATGCTTGGGTTTCATTACCACCCCATTTTTGTTACTGATGCCCCTATCGAGATTGAGTAGGTCTGCAGGTTATGCTAGAGATGATGAGGTTATCATGCGCTCTACGGTGAGTACATGTCCCCGAGTTGGAGCCAGATGTTATCCCCGATTTTTAGGGATAACTAGGAGATCATGTGTCGAGGCCCACAGGTCCTAGACATAGACTACCAAGAGCAGGATTGACCTGAGCATGGCCTTGGAGGACCCATCATTTTCTTCTTCCATCAACTTTGTCTTGTCAACAACAACAACATCCATCACCATCGACTTGGTCTTGTATCGGAAGAGGTTCTTTCTCCATGAGGTAATTGTTCCAGGTGTCATATAGCACCTAAGCATGTTCATCAAAGATCACTATATCAAACAATTAAGTTCTCAAAGACATTATGTGACTTGTCAAGCTTGAATATGGGAGTGTTGATGAGGTGTCATATTGGGTATATCTTTCCCTAGGTCAAGGAGAGTTTCAAAGAGATCCCTCTCTAATCCATGTAAAGTGGGTGAAGTGGTTAGGGTCAAGACTCAATGGGAATAGGGCTCATGACATACAAGAGGTTTTAGTATCTCATTCATGGGTGCCTTTGTAGAGGGTGTGTGGTACCTTCGTCTGTAGTGCACATTTTCCAAACCTGTTATTTTTCCATTCTTTCATAATTTTAAGGAAAGTTTGAAGGCCACTACCCTGGCATGGTGTCCAGATAATGACAGTGTCACCCACAAACACCTAGTGGAAATGAGAAGGTTGTCTTGAGATGATACCCCCTTTTCATCAGCCATGAAACTGAGAGCCATTATCTTGGCTTGGTGACCAGATGATGGAAATTTTATACCACTAGATATTCGTGGACATGATAGGACAACTCATGATGAGACCTCCTATTCTCCAACTAACCTTTTAAGAATTATTTATCATATTTTATTGTGGGTCCCCCTTTTCTCCAAGATAAGTGTTTCATTTCTTTCTTGGGTGATCCCTAGGAGAAGCATCTAGAAGGTTCATACATAGGATTTTATCTTTTAACCAACATCAATCCCTCTGGGTCTTCATCCCCTTCTCCCCATAGAATGAGGGACAACCCTTTCTTGGGTCAATACACCCTAAAATACTAAGAGATAAGGAAATGGGGGGAAATAGTGATGGAAAGTAGTAAGTATGTTCAGGAACAATACAATGGATATTTAAGGGAGTTTCTAATATCAAACCCATCCTCAAGGAAGACCACTTACTAGGGAACAATGTTAACCACCAAGGTGAAGCAAGGAAAAAGGCATAATGTTCAAGTATCTTTCATGAAATCTAAAGAAATCTAAGATATAGCATACTCAAATGGCTTAAATATTGAAATGATTATCACCATAAGACTGACTTGTACCTCATGGATAAAGGCCCACTTCTTTCAAGAATCCAACTAATGTGGTGGATGCCATCTGAAAATATTCGACCTCTGTGGTGGTGAGAAGGGTCTCCATCTATGAAAAAGTACATTGTTGTTCATGTAGTCTCTCGACACTCCATATCTGTAACCTGAGGGCCTTGAGACATAATCTCATTATTTATCAACAAAATGGGGATAACATCTGGCTCCTACTTGGGGACATGTGCTCGTCGTAGAGTGCATTGGAACGACAACATCTCCTGGTAGACCCGTGCCTTCCAAAAACTCAAAAAAAGGGATCAAAGAATCTAGGGTGGTTCTATCACCCTTCATCTATATATATATATCCAAAAATTAAGACTAATATAGAAAAGAAAAATTTTGACATTTTTCCAAAAATTTCTAAACTAAGCACGAAATTGATATGCAAGTAGAGCAAAATGAAAATGAAATGCATCTAAACTAGTATGAACAATCAAGATGCAAATGCAGGGGAAAACAAGATGAATTATCTACTTAGATCGGGCATGGGCCCTGAAGAAGTCATGCGACTTGGATGTAATTTTGGAGAAGAGATCCATCCACTAGTAATGGCATCTTCCTCTCGTCTAATGCTGCCAGATAATAGCTTTCTTTATCAGAGTTCTTCTGGATGACGTAAAGGCCAATCTTTCTGGTTATATCTGGGCTTGCCATTTCTTTTTTCCCACATGAGCACAAGACTTAATTCATTGAATTTGATGAAAGGTGTATTGTAAAATGTGTGGAGGCTCTGTGTAGACTGTCTCTTTGATGATTTCTTCATGTTTCTCATATTCTTTCTTCAAACTTTGGATAGACCCTGGCTCCTTCACATAGTATTTTGAAAGTTTCTCTTCGTATTGATCTATCCATGGAAGAAGTGTGTCTATGGAGCCCTCCTACATAAATGGTAGTTCATATGAATCATGATCAATGGTCTGTGGAAGCACGTCATAATCACATTCACTGAAATAATCAGGACCATCATGATTCATCACGTGTCTATCAACCTTCTCTCGAATGTATAGTATCTGGAAAGTGCCATCTCCCATGGGAATGTGTGCATGGATGAGATCCATGCTAAGGAAACCCCCAATATCAGTAGACCAAATCCTAGATAAGAGAATCCCCCAAGCATCTGGACGTCGATCACTACTATGTCCATGAGAATGTTGATATGTGGAAAATCAATCAGGAAGACCTCAATGTCCTCACATACCCCGAGAAACTTGACCTTTTTGGAATCAATACCACACACATTTCCATAAGGTTGGGTTTTCTTCAAACCAAGTTGTTTCATCACCCTCAATAATATGACATTTGTTGAGGCCCCTGAATCAAGAATACAATTGTTCAAGTGGAGGTCATTCATGCCTAATGAAAGATAGAAAGGAGGATTGTTTTCCCTTGGCCGATCGAGATATATAGTGTTCAAGATGATGGGAGGATCTTCCTTTTTGATCGGAACTTGTAAGACTTTTAAAACTTCCCTTTTTATAGAAGGAATCTTACACATCTATGTTACCAAGACCATCATATTTATTTTTCCAAACATGCTTGCAACATCTATATTTAACTGAATATCATATGTAGGAGTTGGCTTGGGAAACAATTCACATACCGGAGGTGGACCCACTTTATCTGCTGATGGAAGAGAAGTATCAGGCTGTCATGGAGGGGATAAAGATTTATTTCTTCTAGTGTAGATTAGATATTCCCTCCTCCTTAATTACTTCTTCTAATCATCTATCAATTTATTCAAGGCCTAGAGTCTCCCCTCTCTTTCTCCTCTTCTTTTGGATTCATCGATCTGCTCATGGGTAATTTGTTCCTCTTCGAAAGTGAAAATCATATCAATGAAGTTCATCTCATCAGGAGAATACTTGTCTCGTCAGGGGCATTCATATTCCCTGTGGGGTTCTTGGAATGAGAGGCACCAAGATTCTACATCAACTGTCCCAACTAGTTTCAAAGTATCTGGGGACTTTGCCTCCTGTTGAGGTCTTAGTTTCCAACCTATGGCATCTCTCTGGTGTCTGGAAAACTGAGGTCTATGAGAAGATTGATTTATTTCCATTGTATTCATATGACTCATAAGCTGATTCTGCACCTAATTTAACTGAGTATTCATCTGATCCATATTTTTATTTAAGAAAGCAATCAGATCAGGAGTATTGTTGTTGGAAACCTTAGTCTTTTCTTCTGCTTAGACACGAGGGTAGTGAAAAGGTTCCACCCTTGAATGAAGGAGGTTTTATTCAATATCGACACTATACTCTTTGGCTAGTGCCAATGATGTGGGATTGTTGTCTTTGAGAATGAATCAAAACTGCCCTTCAAAAGCATTCATGTAAAGGAGATGAACTGATGATGTTGTAGGACGAAAATATGTTGGAATTTAATTGTAAAACCTATAAAACCTAGTATTGAATTCTTTTACCATCTCATTCTCCTTTTTCTTTATCTTATTAAATTGGTCCCCAAGTATCCCACCATCTGCCTTTGTTGACCATCTATTCTTGAAAGAGTTAGCAAAATCTTTGTAAGATGTGATATGATTGTCAGGGAATCCTCTGAACCAATCAAGGGCTTCTTTAGTTAATGATGAGGAAAATAAATTCATGGACACATATTCATGCTAAATACCTGCATTTTCCATGTCCCATTCCATGACACAAAGATAATCCTCAATGATTATCACATTGTTTCCTGGGAACTTTGGAAACCACTTGTTGACTTCCTTTGGCATTGTATTAGGGTATCCTTGGATATTGGCCATGTTAAGAGGTTTGTAGAGGTCTTTTCCCCAAGGGTGAGCCATTGGATAAAGAGGAAGGGTATTATGGAAAAGGGTTTTAACAACGGGAGACTTGAGAAGAGGCCTTCTTTAGTAAACCTTGGAACGTTTGAACCTCTCAAGGGGAAAAGGTTTGGGAAAGGAAGGGTTATCGAAAGTTGGAGTCGCTAGATGAGCTTCAATATGAGCTCATAAAAAAAGGTGGAAATGGAACATACCTTGGGTGGAGTCGCCAGGCAAGCTAAGGGGAAAGATTTTGGATAGATTTCCAAAGTTTCGTTAGGGTTTCGAAGAGGATTCAAAATCCTCCTTGGAAACGACGCCAAATTGTTATTGCACAAGTTGTAGGTTGGGAAAATCCTGACCCAACCACCAAAAGAAGGAAACTAAGAGGTCTCCTACCCACTGTCACCTTAGGCAGGTGTCCTCATCACTTTAGAGGTGAGGTAGTCACCTCAAGGGGGAAATCTCGGTGACCCTAAGGGGAATGATATGGACAAAGATGGAAATGGAGACTAAATCCCTAGAGGTCAAGTGCAGATGGTATGAAGGTCTTGGAATGAAGTCTTGGGACAGTTTAAGGGTTTCCAAATGAGTTGAGTGACCCTCCAAATGTGAATACCTACCCAAGACACAAGGAAAACCAAGCATATAGTGTAATATGTTAGTTGAAAAATAAAGCTAAGTTTATTGTCTCTAATTTGCAGCAGCAATAAATTATGTATATCATCTCAATAAATATAACAAAGTCTACAAAATACATGCTAAGTATGTGGTAAATAAACAAGAGATAAAACTAGTGAAAGCTAGCTCAACTCACCAATGATTAAGAAACAAATTTAGCACAAATAGTAAGGCTGAAACAAGAGCTTACTGAAGAGATATTATCATCCTTATGGCTGTAGAAATTTTTTTACAACAACATTAAAATCATCAACTGAAATCTGTAAAGAAACCACCCAATAATTGCCTTAAACCAAGTAGAACAAGTTGGCAAACGTTTAGCAAATTTTGATGGTTAAAGCACAAGTTATAAGTGACTTTATATTAGGGTTTCAATAGTCAATTTATCAGCCTTATGTATGTATAAAACCAAGCCGTATATCAGAAAAATTATCCAACACGAATCACTTGTAATTGGCTCAAAGGATGTGCCTAGGTTAGTAGAGGGTTAGGGTAGAAATTTAGGCCTAGTCTAGGGTTAGTTTAGGAGATAATTAGGGTTAGTTACCTAGGGTTAGTGCAGCCCTATTGGCTGTGTATTAATGTCTATTACAGAATCAATTTTTAGTGGTTGAAAGGGAACGCCTCAATGAGGCAAGAGAGCCAAAGTCTCAAGGAACAGTTCCCCAAAGAAAGAGACTTAAAACTTGTGAAATCACATTTTCCAAGGCAATAGAAATCACATTTTCCAAGGCATTAGAAATCACATTTTCCAATGCAAAAATAAATGACTAGTGCTATTAATAATTGGGTTAATGGGGTCATGAAAATAAATATATAGAGAAGCTATCTCCTTGGGGGTGTAAATCCTCTTACTCCCCAAGGAATTTTTTCTAGCTAGGGTGTAATCTAAGAGGGTGTGTGCCCTTATACTTCTCTTAGCAAACCCTTGTTTAATTGATAAAATGTAACATAAAATGATGGATACTATGGTGGGAGTGTATGCCCTTATACTTCCCACCTATATCCTAGCACAATAACCTTGACTTGAAACAAATGATAGCATGAAAGTAAATACCATACCAATTCAAGGAAAATTCTAAGATAATCCACTACAATAGCAAGAGAGAATCCTTCCAAGGCTAGCACATCACTTCCATCAACCATACACCAAGATATAACCATAAACAAGAGAACAAGAGAGTCAATTTTCCAAAGGTAGAAAAAATTTCATACCAAGTACTTCTCACAAGAGGGAGAGTTGTGATAAAATGAGATCTTATGATCTCTTATTTATACAAAATGTCAATAAGGTGAATTGTCCACATAATTAGGGGTAAACCAAAATAATAGGGTTCAACAACCCTAATATTTCCCCCTCAACAAAGCAGTATTAAACAATTCATTTAAAATTCACTTTTTCACATAAGAAAACCCTAATTTTATAAGGATGTCACCCCTTTAGGGGACATTTTGTCACTAAAAGGAGGTCGTTGGTGATGGAGGAGGGTGGAGAGGCTTCCCAAATACACATGTCAAGAATCAAGACCAATTCCTTCATGATCCCTTAAAAATGTCATTATGCCAATGCATGTCACCTCACCACCAATCCCTAACCCCCCTAGGTGACATCATGCCTCTAGATGTGACGTTTTGCGTCTCCTAGGAAAAACTTTTGGCATGTGGAGGATAGGGTATGTTTCCCAACTCATCTTCTAGGCCTTCCAAGTTTGATATTTCTCATCCGGCATGAGGGTTGCTATAGAGGGACAAACCCCCTACGAAATACACTAGGGTTCAACATGTAGGCAGATCTAACCGTCTAAAAGTCTCCTACTCTTTATAACTACCCTGAATATACCCCACATCCATTCATGAAACACAAAGTAAAAAGATTTGGTAACTCTACCTTAAACTCCGCGTTCGGTGTTGATACTCTTGCGTTTGATTGCTCCTCAACTACAAGTCTCCTCCCAAGGCTGACCTGCATTCACATATAGACAAAAAAAGAGCTATGAACATGCATTTCATATACAAATTAGTGGTTTATATGTTACAATAACATAAATCAAACATAGAGATTGGACACATCATATGGCGGGACAGAAAAAGTATTACTTTTATATTAAATCTTCACAAAAGTCACTTACAGCATGAGATCAACACTGCTCCTTGAACTTGGTCCTGGGCTCATCTTCACCATGCACCAAATTCTTCCACGTATTCTTCCCCTCTTCAGTTCTCTCTAGGAAAATGGAAATGGCTTGCAATGGGGCAAAGGGGGAATGTAAAAATGGGTAGAGTTTCTATGCTCTTATGCTTATCCTTCAAATAGGATCCCAACTCCTTCTTTTATAGGCCAAAGGAGATAGTAATGGTTGGGGTAACTGGACATGGGCGATCAAACAGTTAAGTAACGACCCATAATCCAGAATCGTATGTAAATTTTGTTTTTCCCGATATTCTTTGAGTGTACGCGAGTTGTAGTGGTTCATCCAATGTGTGTATGCATACAGTAATGGTGTAGGGCGCGTACACCCTCAAAAATATGGTTTTTAGAAGAGCTTGTTCATTGATTGCTTGGAAAAGATATCAAGTTAGATGGCCTGATGCTAGGTATGCATGTCTAGTGCAGTTTAGGGCTATAACATATGCCCCCTAATGTGTGAGGTCAGAAGAGCATCTGATGGCTGAAATACATTACAAATATTCACCAATGTACAAAGAAAGTGATCCCAGGGACCAAAGTTCATGAGGTGTCATATGAAAAATAAAAATTTGTCTCACCAAGGCGGGCATACCCATGCTCGGGATAAAATAAAATCATGGATGCCAATCAAATACACTGCAAATCCATGTCATATAACTATATAAAGTGCAGCCGCAAACAGTACACAATGGATCTACATCTCAAAATCAAAATATATACATGTATAGTATCCATCTTCAAGAAGCTAATGACGCCTGATGGCTAGAGATGAGGTCTTTAGAGCTCGAGAAACAACTTCAAAATATTCAAAACTCGGGTAGGAGTGTAATATCTATTTACGACTTCACTACCCAGAGGTCTTTGATGGCTCATCGGGAACAGACAAGAGGTTCTTGGTGATCAGGCTGAACACTTCATTGATTTTGAGTAAGGAATTGATTGATATTTTGAGGTGGCCGAGAATGAGGACAAGAGACAAACTGCATAAAGGCCGACTCAGGTTTAGTAAAAATTCCCTTGGACAAAAGCACGACAAATGATGAGACTCAAGCATCATGGCATTGACATAAGTTCACGATGTAGGAGGTAATGCAAACTCTCGATGTGTTTGGAAGGAAAACCAAATGGAGGAGGACACAACTCTATGTAGTGAGAACAACTTCCTAAGGTCACATTAAATCCCAAATCTTGATGAACAAACAAAAGGATGTTCTTTGTCCAAGGGCGACTCATTGTGATGCCAATAAAAAAAAAATACTTTTCCCTTCCTCTTTTTGGGGTATATTTGTTTTTTTTGTCTTTTTCAATAATGCTGGAAAGTTTTGAAAAAGAATGAAAGAATGCTACGTTACAAAGGAGGAACGAGTGTCGCAGACATACTAGTTCCAAGTGCAAGAAACAGACTGATGCTCAGAGCAAGGGGACATATGGAGGAAAGGGACACTCGGAAAAATCCTCCATGGGTCAAAGTGTCAAGACGCAAAGGCAAAGTTCTACAAGGCTTGCGTAGTAGGCATGATTTAGATGGTTCAGTTGAGAGCAACATGGAGCCGACATAAGGCCAAATACGCAGAAATGCAAATGCGATTAATAAGAAACAATGATAACATCCTTCGATGTGATTTTAATGAGCCCAGAGAAGGTAAGCTCGATGGTTTTTCATCTTTAGAGAGTTTGAAAAAACGTAAAAGGAGACTCCGCTAGGGTACCTTTTTCGAAGGTATTCTAGTCGGTTCGAAAAATGGATAAACTAGCACCGAACAAATGTCTATTCAAAACCAATTTAACAAGTGTGACAAAGACAATATCACTCGGCAATATTTTCATTTTAAGGATCCTGAAAAGAGATTAACTATGGACTCCATTGAGGGATGTTCTTCTTGACCAATTTAATGAGTGTGAAGAAACAAGCTCACTCGATGATCTTTTCACTTTTAGGGAGTCTGAAAAGAGATTAACTATGGACTCCATGGGGGTTCCTTTTTCATAGATTTAGTCTCTCAGGTCCGAAAAAGGGTTAAAATTATACCTGAGAGTACTCTTCTAGAGAACCGAGGCTCCTAGAGTATACCTTTTTTCGTACTTTTGAGCATCCGGACCGAAAAGGGGTAAACTACTGCCGAACAGATGTGCCTTCAAATTTCAGTATAGCGAGCGTGAAGGGAAACAAGATCGCTCGGCAATATTTTCATGTTTAGAGGGTCTAAAAAGGGCTTAAAAGAAGATCTGTTGTGTTTTTGGGAGTCCCGAGAGTGAGGTCAAGAGTGACAATGAATCATGAAAATGAGGCTCAAAATCATATTCAGGAAAAACTAATAAGGACTCCTGAGCCTATAATCATTTAGTGATGGCATGGACGCCAAAATGAAACCAGGATCTACCTAGGGCATCCATGTGAATGTAGGCTCTGCCACTAAATTACGACACTTCTTGAGCAGGAGTGAGGGTTCCGTGTCACAATTCGATGGGATCGATCCGATGGCTAAGCGAAAAAAGACAATGAGGTTCAAAAAGGAGGTGGAATCCTACCTTATATGCACAAAGTTGAAAAAATGGCTTTTAACCAAAAGACCTTTAAAACTGACCCATCTCCCCAAAAAAATTCTCAATACCCAAAGTAACACTTATTGTAACATCCCCTGAGAAACTCAAGAACCATAGTTAACGATTTTCAAGTTAGAAAAAATGACAAAAGGGTCCAAAAAATGAAAAAAAGGGGCCAAAAAGTCTATAAAATAGAAGCGGGTAGCTCATTATCACCATTATAAATTGAAAATTGACAAGAAATACAAAAACACCCCTTTTCCAAAAGAGTTGATTCCGAGAGTTTCAGTGGACGAAACGAACTTCTGTTTGGAACAAGTAAGTACATACTAACCTCTCTTGTATTTCCTTGTTTCATTTGTGCATTTACTTTTGTTTTTGGGGGGGGCATTGACCTTTAACGAGGTCAGCATGCGTGTACACGTGGGAAAAATATAATTTGCCCATGTGTACATGCGACTGTCCTTAAGACAACCCGCGTACACCCTCAATTAAGTGAAAAAATAAGAAAAAGAAGAGTTAACTCTCCATCCACTTGTCATTTTGCAGGATGTATGTTCATTGAAGAGAAAGGGAGCATGAGGACATTGATATTTTGGTCTTCGCAGACCCTGCTGCTCTCATTGTGTTGTCACAACGTGGTTTGCTAAAGTTCTTCCATTGTCCGTTTATGAGGGAACAACCCAGGTTGCTAAATGCATTGATAGATTACTGGCATCCTGATGCAGAGGATTTTATACTCGAGGGGCAGTCGTTGACTCCAATGACTGAGGACATTTAATTCTTCACTGGTATCTCGAGGAGAGGGGATCCAGTCAACTTGTGCACTTTTCCCCCCGGGCCCCACAATATTGAGGAGTTGATTGGACTCCATTGCGAGGCCGACACTGAGAAGGTAGGTTCTCAGGTGACTATCCATAAGATCAGCAACCTATCACTCAAAGTGATAGTTCTACTCATTGGGTGGATCACTGGGTCCGCAACACTGCATCAAGCTTTCTGAGCGCATATGCATTGTGTCGTACAGTTCTTAAATGCATAGATTTTCGATTGGAGTACCACCATGCTGGAATGCATGAAAATACAACTAACAGAGTGCCAGATACGAGAGCATCAAAACTTCAGGTTTGGGACTATTTTGTGTTCCTTTTTCTTCGAGAGGGTACCCAGTCTTAGTCCTCGAGAGACGTTATGAGGGCACGAGGACTCTCTCGCGGCGTTATGTAGGTGGGAGGCACTGTTGCCACGACAAGGGGGAGGGAGGACCCTTGAGGCCTTCGATGACAAGTTTTTTGACTGGTGGTCACGACAGATTCCAGCAATAGAGGACTACCCCTATGCTGGGATTAACTTTTCCAAAGATCCTGACATGCCTGTACCTCCCGGAGCGGAGCGAGGAGAGATGGGTAAGTTTTCTTTTCAAATTTATTTAATTTGTGTGTATACCATTTTTTTTGTATACCAGAGTACCTGACACTTAAATATATTTTATGTACATATGTGGGACCAGTGCATCCATTAGACTTCTCGAGGACTAGGCAGTGTCCTCGACCAGAGGCAGGACCAACTGGAGTTGTCGGACCAGTAGCAGCAGCAGGGGGGGCTCCAGCTGGAGAGGCTGAGAGAGTATTGAGACGGGTAGAGAGGAACCTTATTGTGCTTACTCATACAGTCCCTATGGAAGAGATTGAGGATCTCCCACCATCGATGCAACCTCATGTAGTTGGGGTGCCACAAACTTGGGTCCAGCTCTTTCAGCGTTTGGTGTACATTGTTGTTCAATATGGCAGGGCCAACAGGCCTTGCCCTTAGCTAGGATAGACTACTTACGTGCCGAGAACACATTTTGTATATTTTTTAGGGCATACACCCCGTGACTCTGACTAGACATATTTTTGAGGCGCTTGCGCCCACCCTTGTACTCTGATATTTTTTGATATATATATGGATCTTTTTCATATTTTTTATGTCTTATGGATTACATCTATTTTACAAATGTATTTACATGTGTGTGTGTGTGTGTGTGATTTTTCTTACATGTGTGCAATATGCCAATCTAAAACATGATTAGCTAGAGTATCTGTGATTTGATTCAATCTCCTAGGAACACGGGTATACGTAATGTAATCAAAGCTTCATTCTAAGAGACGTACCCTAAGGAACCGTCGGTGTAGAGTAGGATCGTGAATGCGGTAAACCCCATTTAATTGGGACTCAACCAGCTGAGCATCTAAGTAGACCCATAGGTGAGAGATACCATGTGACAAAGCGTCACGAAGAAACTCTAAGACTGCACTATATTCGATGACATTGTTTGTGGCGTCACCTAAACAGATACCTCCTGAAGATAACAACTAGCCCTGAGGTGTGAAAATCACCCAAGCTACGGAGAAAGCTTCCAAGTATGTTGGCTAGCTCCGTCCACCAAACCAACGAACACCTCTGATTCACTTGACATCTGCCAAAGTGAAAAATATGACAACAAAAACGACACGTCCATAAAACCAAAAGGACGAAAAACCAAAAGAAAGAATGTATAAAACTATACATATGTTACAAGAAGTCACCCAAGGTGACCCACCTATGAGTAATACTTCTTGAGGTAGAGCCCATTTCTAGGCTTCGCCAAAGCATTTCCCTCAAATTCCACCAGACGATAAGTTCCCTTCTTTAGAACCTCCTTCACGATGAAAGGTTTGAACCACATGGGTTTGAACTTGCCTGCCCCCAGGGGGTCCTTATCTTGGTCATAGACTAGGACAAGGTCACCTTCAGAGAAAGTTCGAGGATGGACAAACCGATCATACTGACACTTAAATTTTTGTTTGTGAGCCTAGTTAGCCAAGGCTGCATCCCGACGCTGCTCATCGAGCTACTCAAGATATAATAAACTCTCTTCAAGCGGTGAAGTGTCTGGAAATAACTGTACTGCCAATTTTAGAGAGGGGATCTGGCACTCTATAGGCAAGATTGATTCTAGCCCATAAACGATTTGAAAAGGTGAGAAACTGGTTGCAGTATTAACAAACATCTGGTAAGCCCGTAATGCCGAGTACAACATCAAATTCTAGTTTGACCTGGACGAATTGATCATTTGCTAGAGAATAGTCTTAAGGGATTTATTCACATCTTCCACCTGACCATTCTCTTGTGGGTAGTAGGGTGAAGAGTGTTCTTGCCTCAACCCAAGCTTTGATGTTAACTCAGACATCATTTTGTTCTGAAAGTGACTGCCATGGTCAGTGACAATCTCTCTCGGGACGTCAAACCTTGCTATTATCTGGTTAAACAAAAAGAGAGTTGATGTCTCGCCATTATATTTAAATGTTGGCATAGCCTCGACCCACTTTGTGAAGTAGTCTACTGCTACAATGATATAACGGTGCCCCCTTGCGGAAGGAGGGTTGCAGGTGGCGTAATCAATCCCCCTCTTGGTGAAGGGACCAACTGTGATGACGAGAAACATGGGAGCGGGGTGTGCCCTCATCTTCTGACAAAAGATATGACACGGGTGGCACTTTTTGACCGATTCAACACAATATTTGATTAATTTTGACCAAAAGTAACCGGCTCGTAGAATCTTTTGGGTTGTTTCCAACCCAGACAAATGACTGCCACATACTCCTATGTGGCAATAATTAAGAACGATTTTCACTTCTTCATGAGTGAAGCACCGACGAAGGTTGCAATCTATGCCTCGAAGATACAGAGTGTCCTCGATTATAAGATAGTTCTTGGCCTGATGGAATATATGGTGATGCTCATCACGAGAAGCAGAGGTGGGGAACTTCAAAGTTTGGAGATAGAATAGTATATCTCCATACCAGGGGTCAGAAGATGCGAACAAAAACATGTCTCCTTTGATAGGCAACTCTTCAGGTATAACATCACCTGATTCGACCAGAAGTTTCGATATGAGTTCCGCGAAAAATAACGACCTTTTGGATTTTGTCGAAACAAAATCCAAGTCGAATTCCTGGAGGATAACTATCCATCTACTGATATTTCCTCCGATTACGCATCGTGTCAACACATATTGAAATTGATTCACAACAGCAATGATGGTGGTCTTGCGAAACAAGATGTAATGAGGGAACCATTGGACGGCATGGACTGTTGCCAACACAAGTTTTTCAATGTAGGAATAATTGAGTTCTGATCCAACCAAGCCTCGGCTCAGGTAATAAATCACGTATTCTGAGAGAAAATCATCCTCCTGAACCAAGACCATATCAATGGTCGACTGCGCAGCGGCCAAGTACAATAAGAAATCGTTATTATAATTGGGTGGCCGAAGTAGAGGGGTAGATGTGAGGGCGCATTTCAACACTGCGAAAGAGCGTTGAGCAGCTTTGTCCCAATGAAAAGGAATGTCCTTCTTCAATAAACGCATAAAACCCTTTGTGATCTCGACATAGATTGCGATGAAACGTCGTAAATAGTTCACTTTTCCCTACAAACTCTGAAGTTGAGGGGTTGTGCATGGGGGAGGCAACTAAACTATTGCCTCAACCTTTAGAGGATCGACCATGATCCCTGCTTTTGAAACTATGAAACCTAGCAGACGACCTGATGTGATGCAAAAACTACATTTGTTTGGATTCAAGTGGATCTGGTAGTAGCGACACCGGTCAAAGATAAGTCGGAGGTGTTTGGGATGATCAGCTCTCTTGCAATATCGTGATGCTAAATCATCAATATAAGCCTCGACTATGTGTTTGAGGTCATGGAAAGCAAAAGACATTGCCAGCTGAAATGTAGCTCCAACATTTTTTAGACCAAAAGGCATCTTCTGATAAGCGAACGTACCCCATGGACAAATGAAAGCGGTTTTGTGTTGGTCTTCGGGCTTGATCTGTATCTAATTGTATCCAAAAAACCCATCCATGAAATAAAAGGACTCGCAAACTGCGCATTCATCGACGATCTGATCAATAAATGGCATGGGAAAATTATCCTTTGGACAAGCCTTGTTCAAATCATATAAGTCCATACATAATGAATCGTACCTTATTTTTTATTGAATGGCACAATATTTGACACCCATTGAGTCAATTGGACGGGGTAGATGAAACCAGCTTTGAGTAGTTGTTGGATTACTGAGAGGGGGG
>ML785920.1:608886-622943 GCA_009831015.1 Picea engelmannii | reverse complement strand
GTTTCACTGTCACTGACTTCATCTTCATCTGATGATGAGATGTCTTATTTGGTGCAAAAGTTTTTCTTGAAAACTTTCTTTGTAGTTCTTTTACCTTTATATGTTTGTCTGCCTTTTGAGTAACCTTTATCATTTCTCTTTTTATTATGAGGATATTTGTTAGCAAAATGACCAATACCATCACAATTAAAACAAATTAAATGAAGCTTACCTCTGTACTTACCATTGGTTCCCTTGTTCAGTCTTTTGACGAAGTTGGCCACTTCTTCATAATCTTCCGAGACGTCGTTGTTGCTGCTATATTCTTCTTGTTCCTTTTTCTTTTGCTTTGATCTTTTGGATGCTTTGAAGGCTGCTTCTTTTACATCTGGATTTTCCTGTTTAGTTCTCATCTCATATGTTGTGAAGATTCCATGTAGTTCATCCATGCTTATTAAGTTTATATCCGATCTTTCTTCTAGTGATGATATCTTAGGGTTGAATCTCATAGGAAGAGATCTTAGTACCTTTTGAACAATTACAGATTCTTCAATTTCTTCTCCCAATCCTATGATTGCATTCACTGTTTCATCGACTCATAAGAGGTAGGTTGTGATATCTTCATCTTCCTTCATTTTTAGTTGTTTGAACTGACCTCTGTAAGCTTGAAGCTTTGCTTCTTTGACTTTTGAATCTCCTTCATAAATATTTTGAAGCTTGTCCCAAATCTCTTTAGCAGATTTACAATGTGCAACTTTGGTGAATATTGTATCACTGAGACCATTCAAAAGTGCATTTATGGCTTTGGAATTATTCTCACCGAGCTTCACTCCTTTGTCATTTGTTGGTGGAACTGTTGGTGCTTTGTATCCATCTACAATTGATTGTCAAACTTGAAATCCCTGTGCTTGTATATATTCCTTCATAATTGATCAATGTTCACGATCTAGCCCTCATGTGGAAACAAAAAGACCCAAAAAACTATCGTGACCATTGCTTTCATAGCATAGGTCCAACTCCTTCCTAACAAGAGCTTGTAGTTGAGAGACGCATCGACCACTTCAACTTCGACGCACACGGTTTCCCCCCCGAACTGCACGGGGAAAGAGGGGATGATTCCATGTGGTCAGAAAGAATGACCGTCGAAAGCCGTAAGAAGAGTAGGTGACGAAGACAAAATAGGTTAGCCAATGGCCTTCCAACACGCCAAAGACATCATGCATGTTGAGGCACCCTCATCAACCACTGTGCAGAAAATGTTCCGAGTTAAAGTTTTCGTGGTGTAAGCCACTACTATCTGAAATGCTACATGGTAAGGAAGACTAGGTTTTAAGTCAATCATATCAAGCATGATCGTTCCCAGATTACAAGTCTCAGCATATCCTAAGGAAACTAACAGAGCCTTTCTCTGGGAAGGGAAACTCTGGAGGACTTCCAAAGCAGACATTGCACAAGGGGTTTGTGACAAATCCTCCACCACAGAGTAGTTCTGGGCGGCCCTTGTGTTTGGGTTGTGGGAAAATTTCTTGAACGCACCTTTTGGGATGCATGCCATTGTTTCTCCCAACGTCTTCTCAATCTGGAGAGGAAGAGATGGGTTTTGGGCTTCTTTAACCTTCTGAAAGGTGTTTGGAATTTCGTAGTCGCGTTTCCTAGTTGATATTTCAATGCTACCTTTCATCATGTATACATTCATGGATGAAGGATTACTTGAATATGGGGGGGGTCCCTGATTTCCCCCCTCCACGCTCAAAGAGGCTTGAGTTAGATTTTTCCGATGTGGAAATGGGTTCGTTAACATGGTAGGTTTCTGTTGTGCCAATAACTTTTGGGCCTCCACAAGCCAAGGGCACTGGTGGGTCGGATGGTCTTCCTTGAAAATATTACAAGGATGCTTCGACTTCTTATTTTCAGTGTCGCCCCTGCCAGCATTATCGGTGGGTTTCTTATCCCCCTTACCCTTTTTTCGTTGTTTCTTCTTTCCATCAGGATACTGGGTGGCCTTCGGGTTTGTCATTTGCACACTGTGTACATCTGACTTTTGGGTAGGGGGAGCAACCGAACTGGTGGTCTGGCTGGCTGCTATCTACTATATCGACAATTGTTGCAATTGATTTGAAAACTGATTAACAGGCTTCGTTTGTGCTGAACCAACAATGCCATCGACATGTGGTCCAGACCTCTTTCTGGTCTTGTCAAGTATTGACTTGGGTGCATATGGAAAAAAATTGTTTAGTAAACCAGACTGAGAGTAAATCAGTTCTAGCTATTGAGCTCTCATTATCACATCTTCTTCTAAAAACACCCCGGATGTTGCGACGTCTTTAGACAACTGGGGTACCAAAGACTTAAGGAACCACTCAAGCAGGAATGTTGGTGGGACTAGCACTTTTATCAAACTCTTCCAGTGTCTCCATTCTCGGATGTGATCTGAGATATGGTTTGCTTTTGTCTACTCAAAGTTGGCCAACAATTCATTCTCAGTGTCGTATCTCACAGGTAATTGGAAATGGTATAAGAAATCCATTGCCAATTCACCGAAGGAAGAGTATCGTGAGAGTTCAAGCTCGATGTACCATTTCACAGCATTCCCTATGAGAGTGCATTGAAACAAATGCAACTGGACGGAGTCATCTCTCAAAGAGTTGGATGAGCACCATAAGTGGAAGGTAATCACATGATCACTAGGATCTTCATTAGGATTGGCTTCAAACTTAGGAATGTCCGAAGGAAACTCAAATGGCATGGGAGGCCAATGCGGATCGTGACAGATGGGGTAATTTAATAACCTTGTCAAGTCTGGCAGGTGCAGAGTTGCCAGAAACGGTAGCTTGGGTTGTTGGTTGTAACCAGGGAAAAAGGAGCCTAGAATTTGGCTAGCACCAGGTTGCCAGGTAAAGTTAGGTTGTTGGCCAGGGTTCTAGTAAAAACCATGGTCGTGACCAGCGTATGGATACTACGCTTGTTGATATGTCATCGGCTAACTCCCGTAATAATATGTAAAGGGTTGGGCTTGCGTCGCATTCTAAGGATTTTGGGAAGGGTTGCCCCTTGCCGATCCGACGGGCATAGGTGATGAGCCTTGCCCGGGGTTCCATTGGCTATGGAAAGGGTTTCCTCTAGTCGGCATCCCTGACAAGGGAAATTATCTTTGCCATGGATTCCATGGTCCTTGTGAGGAAGGAATTCCTAAGTTTTCCCCTTGTGCAGGAATAGTACCCTCTACAGGATTTTTTTGTCCATAACCGGGGTTGCCCTAGGCTGAGACAACAACTGACGAGAATGCATTGTTACCAAATGCGTCGAATAAAGAGAAAGGTGTCAAACCAACCGACATGCTATAAGATGGAAGTCCTTGACTACCTGCTCCAAACAAACTATAGTTTATGTTCGGCCAGGTAGAGTGCTGGTGTGCACCACCGAGCAAAGGGGACGAAGGAGGTATATGATCCCCTCCATAAGGGAAAGTGTTATAGGGAACTGAAGTGCCCCCCATGGATCCTTGCAGAGGAGCATTAGATATCCCTACTTCGAGACCTAAAGTCTGTAGAATGGAGTAGGAAAGTACAGTGCTTGTACCGAAGCCAGGCATCCCGTATGAGAATGGAAGGCCTGTCGCACTCTGGGTGAACGGAGCAGTGATCACTGCCAAAGAAGGAATCAGACCATTGCCTGAGGTAGATTCAGTCGAGACCATAGTGGCCCGAATCAAGGATGGTTGGTTAGGTGGTGGAACACCCCCTGTAGTGACAATCGTAGAGGAAATATGATTATTCCCTGAAGAAGTAGTAGCATCTGTTTCCATCACTGCTTGTGACACTACCTGACGCTCGTAAGGTTGAACATGTATGACGATGGGCACTGATAGATTAGTGATGGGAGGGTTATACAGACCAAGAGATTCTGCTTTGAGGTCAGAAATGATTGGTTCCTCTAGAATCAAATGTTCTCCTCTGGGAGATGAGTTGGGCACAGTTTCTTGTAACCCGGTCACCTCAAAAGACCCTTGTTGGTCTAGTTTCCTCCTTAGTGGTGGCAGGGGTGGCTCAAGATCAACTGATGGCAGGCCCAAAAGCCTTCGGGACCAATGGAGCTCCTGATCCTCCACTGTGTGAGAAGATCAATGACACACTAGGGTTTTCTATTAATCATTTAAAAACTATCACACACTAGAAAAATCTCCTATGAGATAAGACAAGCAGACCACTAACTAGTTGGAAGAATAGTTACAACAACAAACACTAGAGAAACTTACCGGTGCAAGTGAAACTCGAATATGGAAGCAACCTCTAGGTATACTCTTTAAATCATGTCCCGATGTATGCCCTAGGTACCATGGTATACCCTCGCAGTCACCTGTGTAAGTCACTAAGATAAAGGCAACTAGGTTGCCAGCGCGTGAACAATCACCAGGCAGGTACAGTCGACAGTCGTGTGGACTGCAATGAGCAAGGTATCAAGCCTGAAACCTATCAAGGGTATCGAAAGCAAGTGTTACAGAAGACGACTGAGGACCTCGAACGGATTCAAGACCCACAAATCTCTGTGGCAAATGCGATCGACGGAATCCCAAGATAATCCCTCTATATGCATTCCCCACTATGCTTGGTCCGGCTTTGGAGGGGTTATCTCCACTACCTTTCCGCACGCGACCTCATGTTTATCCCCTGTGTTAAAGGGGGTTCCTGTATAACTTTTATGATTACTCGAATTTCAAGCACTCCCTAGCACAGACTCTTATGTTTGTTTTTGTAGCCTTGAAGAGTTTCCTCTCCAATCCTAAATCAAGGCTCTAGCCTAGACTGAATTGATGGACCCTACAAACACAAATTCTAGTAACTTTTAATTAGCGTTAATTTTAGTGTTTATATTAAGTCAAAAGGAATGGAAGTGAAACTAGTGATGTTATTTAAGAGATGAAAGAGAAGAGCGAAAAAATGAAACTGAAAACAAACTACTTCTTCTTCACAAGCAAAGATTTGTCAATAACTCTTTCACCAAACTTTTCATAACTATTTTTCTTAGATCTTTGAAAAGAAATGCCTAAAACAAGATTTCGCTTGACTACGAACTACTTAGTGTCCTAAACATTCCAATAAATAACTTAAGAAAACTTTCTTTTTCCTTGATAAATGCAACAACTAACCTAAACTACTTTACCAAACAAAGAAATGAAAGATTTTTTTTTTATTGTTTTATGCTTCAAAACAAGAAACTTGAAAATGAATTATTTTATTTTTTTCTAAAGAAAAAAAGGGGAAAATGATGACAAGTAAATACCAAGGAATGACTTCTGGCCTAATCGCAGATCGCAAGGAGTTACTGACAATACCCAACATGTAGATCAAAGCAAACTCACAAACTTGTCTAAAAACCCTATCAAACAAAATACAAGAAGTCTTTTTGATGAAAAGAAAGCTATGCTGAAATCAAACCTAAGCTACAGACTGCTACTACAGAGACCAGGGCTATATCAAGAAAACCCCTGAGAAGTGTGACTTCTGACAGGGAAGAGGATGATTTCCTCTCTTTAGATTTTTTTTTTTGAACAGGCACGTTACTGTCACTTCAACAGCCAATGTATGTACGCGGGTTGTCCAAGGGCAAGGCGCGTATGCACGCGTGCAGGCCCACTACAGGTTGCATACACCTCTGCAACTCCTCAAAAAAATGAAAAACAAGTAGTCAAGCATAGGCAGGGAGTACTGGTATGGAAGACCAGTATCCCTTAAAGACACAGAAGCTTACAAAAACTCAGAAAACAGTAAACAAACTGATTCAAAGCACCCAAAAGAAATATCCCCCAAAAACCTAGAGATCTTCCCCAGTACGGTCGCCAATTCTTCTATAGTGGGAAAACCCCCCTACGGACTACACTAGGGTTCAACATGTAGGCATATCTAACTGTCTAAAAGTATCCTACTCTTTATAACTACCCTGACTATACCCCACATCCATGCATGAAACACAAAGTAAAAAGATCTGGTAACTCTACCTTAAACTTTGTGTTCGGTGTCGATCCTCTTCCGTTCGATTGCTCCTCGACTACAAGTCTCCTCCCAAGGTTGACCTGAATTCACATATAGACAAACAAAGAGCTACAAACATGCATTTCATATACGAATTAGTGGGTTAGATGTGGCAATAACATAAATCAAACATAGATATTGGACACATCATATGGCGGGACGGAAAAAGTATTCCTTTTATATTAAATCTTCACAAAAGTCACTTACAACATGATATCGACACTGCTCCTTGAACTTGGTCCTGGGCTCCTCTTCACCATGCACCAACTGCTTCCACATATTCTTTCCCTCTTCAGTTCTCTCTAGGAAAATGGAAATGGCTTGCAATGGGGCAAAGGGGGAATGTAAAAATGGGCAGAGTTTCTATGCTCTTATGCTTCTCCTTCAAATAGAGCCCCAACCCTTTCTTTTATTAGCCAAAGGAGACAGTAATGGTTTGGGTAACTAGCTATGGGTGGTCAAATGGTTAAGTAACGGCCTAGAATCTAGAATCCTATGCAAATTTTATTTTTCAAGATATTTTGTGAGTGTACGCGAGTTGTAGTGGCTCAGCCGGCATGTGTACACGGGCAGTAATAGTGTAAGGTGTGTACACCCTAAAAAAGATTGTTTTTAGAAGAGCTTGTTCAGTGATGGCTTGGAAAAGATAGCAAGTTAGATGGCCTGATGCCAGGTATGCATGTCTGGTGCAGTTTAGGGATATAACAAGGGCCCATTACATCCACCTGTGGGCTTCGATCCCCATGGAAGCCCAAGCTAGGATTTTTCTTCCAAAACTATCCACCAACTAGGTCCAACAAAGACAATTAAGCATGCCCTCCAAGGATCTCAAGTCATAACATCATAATAAGTGAATCCAATCAATAAATGAGCCACCTAAGTATGTGCATCAAATATCACTATATCAAACAATTAAGTTCTCAAAGACATTATATGACTTTTCAAGCTTGAATATGGCAGGGTTGACAAGGTGTCCTAATGGGTAGATCTTTCCCTAGGTCAAGGAGAGTTTCCAAGGGACACCTCTCTAAGCCATGTAAAGTGGGTGAAGTGATTAGGGTCAAGACTCAATGGGAATAGGGCTCATGCCATACAAGATTTCTTAGTGTCTCATTCATGGGTTCCTTTGTAGAGGGTGTGTGGTACCTTCGTCCACAATGCACTTTTTCCAAGCCCATTATTTTTCCATTCTTTCATAATTTTAAGGAAAGGTTGAAGGCCACTGCCCTGGCATGGTTTCCATATAATGGTAGTGTCACCCAAAAACACATCGTGGAAATGAGAAGGTGTGTTCGTGATGAGACCCCCTTTCTCTCTGCCATGCAACTAAGAGCCATTACCCTGGCTTGGTGACCAAATTGGTTGTGGAGCCTGATTATCTTCCTGATTAATAGGTATTTTTTTCCAACCATGTTTATACCCCACAAATACTGTACACCCTAGAATATTGTACACCCCTCCACGTGGGGGGGTTGCAAGGGGGGATTTCCCCCCCTGTGGGGTTCAGGGGAAAGCGATCCCTTGGCGGGGGTTCGGGGGAGAATCCCCTGAAGGAAAAATTTCCTTGTAAATGTATATTGTAATTTCATAGTAAATCTGGACTGTTCATTATAAGGTCGCAGATATGATGCTAGAAGTTATGTTACATTTTTTTCCCCTAGAAGGAAACCCTCTTTTATGAGGGAATTGTATTGTGGCTATGCATTATTGTGAATATTGTATTATGAGATAGGATACTGTGAGAGAAATAAGATGAAGCTACATCGGGTGGGTTGTAGGTTGTATCCCTTCATTTTGCTGGATAATAAAAAGGAAGGACCTGGAAATTTATCTAGTGGACGTAGTCCACATTGGGTGAACCACGTATATCTGTGTCTCTATTGCATTGTGTATCTTTTGTGTCTTATTTCTGCATTTGTTTGTATTTTATTGCTCCACGATCCTATTTTTCTAACAACTAGTATCAGAGCAAAAGATAACTTGCAGGAAAAGAGGGTTCCTTGTTCGAGTGGGAGAAATGGTGGAAGATGGAAAGTTTAGGGTCGAGAAATTTAATGACCAAAACTACCAATTATGGAAGATTATTTATATCAGAAGGATCTATTCCTACCATTGGGTGGAATAGCAAAGAATTTGATGGCCATGAAGGACGAAGAATGGGAGGTTCTTCAAAGAAAGGCACTAGGAATGATACGGTTGATCTTGGAAGTGTCGTTGTCTTTCAATATTTCGAAAGAAAATACAATGAAGAAGCTGATGAATGCATTGGCTAAACTGTATGAAAAATCCTTGGCTTCCAATAAGGTATTTCTAATGAAGATATTATTTAATATGAAAATGTTATAAGGTGGGTCTGTTGTAGATCATTTAAATGAATTTAATATGGTTACTAATTAGATAAGTTCTATAAAAGTGGACTTTCATGATGAGGTCAAGGCTCTTCTAATATTATGCTCATTGCCAGAAAGTTGGAACGGCTTGGTCATGGTTGTAAGTAACTTTGTCTCTGGTTCAAACACTTTAAAATTTGATGATGTTGTTGGTGTTATCCTTAGTGAGGAGATGCGATGGAAAAACATAGGTGAGACATTAGGTGATGCGTTAAACATGGAGAATAGGGGAAGACAATGGGATAGAGGAAAGGGCTCATGGAAACATGGGAATTATAGGAAGGGAAGATCCAAATCCAGACTGGGAAATACAGAGTGTTGGAATTGTGGAAAGGAAGGACATCTGAAGAAATACTGTAGAGCTCCAAAGAAACAAAGAGATGGACAACAAGAGATAAATTAGGAAACAAATGTAACAGTTGATGTGTTACAATATGCTTTGATTCTTTATGTAGATAATATTTTTGAGTCATGGGTAGTAAATTCAGGGGATTCATTTCATGCCACACCCCATAGGAAACATTTCTAGATTATGTTCAAGGTGATTTTGGACAGGTTCATTTGGGTTATGATGCACCATGAAAAATTGTTGGAATGGGAAAGGTAAAAATAAAGGAAAGGAATGGAAACCAATGGTTGTTGAAAGAGGTAAGACATGTTCCATATCTAAAGAAAAATCTAATTTCAACAGGGCAGTTGGAAAGTGAAGGTTTTATATCCATATTTACAGATAAGGTGTGGAAGGCCACCAAAGGATCATTGGTGATAGCAAAATGAGAGAAGGTAGGTATATTGTATTTATGTACTGGTAATATTAATTCTTATATATCTTTAGCTTATACAGGAGTGGATACAACACTGTGACATCATAGGCTTGGACACATGAGTGAGAAGGGGATGTAGATACTTCACAAAAGAAATTTGTTGCTAGATATTAAACAAATTGATTTGGATTTCTGTGAGCATTGTGTTTATGGAAAACAAAAGAGAGTCAGATTTCTCAGATTTGGAAAAGAAAAGAAGAGTGAAATGTTAGAGCTTGTGCATACAGATGTATAGGGACCAACTTAGGTATCATCTCTTGGTGGCTCTCATTATTATGTTACTTTTATTGATGATGAAAATAAAAAACTTGGGTTTATTGCATTCGATAAAAATCTGATGTTTTTGATACTTTTAAGAAATGAAAAGCCTTGGTTGAGAATGAGACAGGAAAAAGGTTGAAGTATCTCAGATCATAAAATGGAGGTGAATATTGCAACAAGGGGTTTGATGATTACTGTTCATACCATGAGATTCATAGAGAGAACAAAGCTCCAGGAACACCACAAGAAAATGGTGTTTCATAAAGGATGAACAAGACAATCATGGAGCGTGCAAGGAGTATGAGATTGCATGTTGGTTTTCCCTTACAGTTCTGGGCAGATGTTGTAGATACTACTAGTTAATTAATAAATAGAGAACCTTCGATCTCTTTGAATGGTGGAATTCCATAGGAGACATGGATAGGTAAAAAGGCAAAATATTATTTTTTGAAGACTTTCGGTTGTGAATCATTTGTTCATATTGATAAAGAAAATAGAAAAAGTCTTGAGGCAAAATCCAAGAAGTGTACCTTTATTGGATACGGTGTTAATGATTTTCATTATCGATTATGGGAATATGAAAATAAAAAAATAATTAGGAGTAGATATATCATATTCAATGAGACGGTCATATACAAAGATCAGTTGTTGGGAAAGAAACAGGAAAAAGAAAAACCGGAATACACAGTGCTCGATGAGATCACTGAAAAAGAAATTCCAAAGGTACCAGAAAATGAAAATGTACAACAACAGGAGCAACAGGTACCTCAAACTCCTGCAAGTGT
Organism: Picea engelmannii; assembly: GCA_009831015.1. Taxonomy (NCBI): domain Eukaryota; kingdom Viridiplantae; phylum Streptophyta; class Pinopsida; order Pinales; family Pinaceae; genus Picea; species Picea engelmannii. The sequence goes on along the minus strand of ML785920.1, from coordinate 612,675 downwards.
TGTTAAAAGATATATTAGGTTAAATAGACCCCCTGAACGATACTCTCCTTCATTGTATTATTTATTGTTGATTGATTCTGGTGAACTAGAATGTTATGAAGAGGGAATGCAGGTAGACAATAAAAAGAAGTGGGAGCAAGGAATGAAAGAGGAAATGGATTCCCTAGTAAATAACCAAACTTGGGATTTGGTTTAGTTGCCTACAGGAAAAAGAGCATTACAGAATAAATGGGTTTATAAGTTGAAGGAAGAATATGGAGGAAAAAAATGGTACAAGGCTAGACTTTTTGTAAAGGGGTTTGCACAAAAGAAAGGTATTGTTTTTGATGAAATATTTTCTGTTGTTGTTAAAATGACTTCAATTAGGAATATTTTAAGTCTTGTGGCAGTAGAATATTTTCATATTGAATAGTTAGATGTAAAACAACTTTTCTCCATGGGAATTTGAAGGAAGATATTTATATGCAGCAACCATAGGGGTATGAGGTCAAAAGGAATGAGAGTTTGGTATGCAGGTTGAAGAAGAGCTTGTATGGCCTAAATCAAGCTCCAAGGCAGTGGTATTTGAAGTTTGATAGGTTTATGACAGAACAAGATTATAGTAGATGACATTGTGATCACTATGTTTATTTTAAAGGGCTAGAAAATGAAAGATATATTATCTTGCTATTTTATGTAGATGGCATGCTTGTTGCAGGGTCTAATATGCAGGATATAAATGTTCTCAAGAAGTAATTAGATAATTAATTTGTGATGAAGGATTTTGGTGCTACAAATAAAATCCTTGGTGTGAGAATAACAAGAGACAAGAAAAATCGCAAATTGACATTGTCTCGGGGTGAGTACATAGAGAAGGTGTTGGAGAGGTTTAGAATGCAGAATGCAAAACCAGTTAGTACACCTTTGGCCAACCATTTCAAATTAACTAAGGAAATGTGTCACAAGACACAGGAGGAGATAGAATACATGTTGAGGGTCCCTTATTCATCAACAATTGGTAGCTTGATGTATGTGATGGTTTGCACAAGACTAGATATTGCACATGTAGTGGGAGTTGTGAGTAGGTATATGAATAATCCAAGTAAAGAACATTGGGAGTCAATAAATTGGATTCTCAGGTATTTGAGAGGTACTACTATTCATGCATTATGTTTTGGAGGTTCAAACACTATTATACAAGGTTATGTTGATTCAGATATGGCAAGTGATAAAGATAGTAGGAGGAGCACCATAGGGTATGTTTTTACTATAGGTGGAACAACAGTAAGTTGGATTTAGAAAATGAAAAAGGTTGTTTCACTTTCAACAAAAAAAGCATAGTATGTTGTTGTTACAGAGGCTAATAAAGAAATGATTTGTTTACATAGGTTTATGGAGGAATTGGGAAAGAAGCAGGAGAATAACATGGTGTACTATGACAGTGAGAGTTCCATTCATCTTGCAAAGAAATCAACCTTCCATTCAAAGAATACTCATATACAACTCAGGTATTATTTCATACGATCTGTCTTGGAAGATGGACATTTGAAGTTGGAAAAGATACATAATAGCCAGAATCCCACAGACATGTTAACAAAGGGAGTAACCAGGGAGAAACTGAGTTCTTGCTCAGTTTCAGTTGTTCTTCAAGCATGAAGGTGAAGATGAGAAATTTCTAGGTCCAAGAAGGATCATAGTCCAACAGATACAATAACAGTGGAGTTGCTGATATTAGTCTCCAAGTGGGAGATTATTGGTTGTGGAGCCTGATTATCTTCCTGATCCATGGGTCTTTTTTTTCAACTATGTTTATACCCCATGAATACTGTACACCCCTCCATGTGGGGGGGAGTTTATTCCCCTATGGGGTCTTGGGGGGCTCATCCCCCCAATTGGGGGTCCAGGGGCAAGTGGGCCCCTAAAGGAAAATTTTCCTTATAAATGTATATTGTAGTTTCATAGTAAATGTGAACCATTCATTATAAGGTCGCAGATATGACGGTTGAAGTTGTGTTAGAGTTTTTTTTCTCTAGAAGGAAACCCTCTTTTATGAGGGAATTGTATTGCAACTATGCATTATTGTGAATATTGTATTATGAGAGAGCATAGTGTGAGAGAAAGAAGAGGAAGTTATAGTGGGTGTGTTGTAGGTTGTATCCCTTCATTTTTTTAGATAATAAAAAGGAAGGACCTCACAATTTCTCTGGTGGACGTAGCCCACACTGGGTGAACCACGTATATCTGTGTCTCTATTGTATTGTGTATATTTTGTGTCTTATTTCCACATTTTATTTTATTTTATTGCTCTGTGATCTTATTTTATAACAGGAAAGATGATGGCAATGTCATACCACTAGATATTCATGGACATGATAGGACAACTCGTGATGAGACCTCCTAACCTCCAACTAACCTTTTAAGCATTCTTTATCATATTTTATCGTGGGTCCCTCTTTTCTCAAAGATTAGTGTTTGATTGGTTTCTTGGGTGATCTCTGGGCGAAGCATATAGAAGGTTCATACATAGGCTTTTATCTTTTACCCAACATCAATCCCTCTGGGCCTTCAACCCCTTATTCCCATAGAATGAGGGACAACCCCTTCTTGGGTCAATACACCCTAAAATCCCAAGAGATAAGGAAATGGGGAGAAATAGTGATGGAAAGTGATAAGTATGGTTGGGAACGGTACGATGGCTCTTTAAGGGAGTTCCTAGTAGAAAACACATCCCCAAGAAAGACCACTTACTAGGGCACAATGTCAACCACCAAGGTGAAGTAGGGAAAAAATCATAATGTCCAAGCATATATCATGAAATATAGAGCAATATAAGATACAATATACTCAAATGGATTAAATAATAAAATTATGCTCACCATAATACTAACTTGTACCTCATGGAGAAAGGCCCACTGCCTTCCAAAAGTGAGTTGATGTGGTGGATTCCATCTGAAAATCTGTGACCTATGTTGTTTTGAGAACGGTCTCCATCTGTGAAAAAGGATATTGTTGGTCATGTAGTCTCTCTACACTCCATATCTGCGACATGAGGGCCTCGAGACATAATCTCCTTAGTTATCCACAAAATGGGGATAACAATACCTAGCTCAGTGCATAATGTATGGAAGGTATTTTTGAAATTTGGCACTGTTTGGCCCCTTTCTTGATGTCATGTGGTCCATATCATGTACTTGTAATCATAGTTCCCAATAGTGTAATATTGTTCCTTAACCACATCCATAAAAAAATCCCAACTGGGTTTGGCCTCGAACATTCCATACTCCTCCATACAATTTTTCTCATAGTAAGTCTCCCACCAATGGTTGACATAGGGGAGAGCCTTAAGGAGCACAAGGTGATCTTTTCCCTGTCGGAAAATTATAGACAAATAAATAATATTCTAGCAGATTTAAACACTTTTCTGAAGCATCCACATCTATCTAAACTTCAGACACAGTAATATCAAAATTAACTTGTACCTTGAAAGAGGTGACGCTTCCAAAGTGGCTTCTTGATGAAGACATGTCTTTTGTTGTTGGTAGTTGTCGAAGGATTTGAACAAAATTTTCCATGAATTCGTCCCTTTGTCACGTGAGGGATTCCTTGAGCAACAAATTGATAGGATCTCTTGCTTCATCATCTCTTTTTTCTTCCACCATGGGAGGTTGCTTGGGCTGCTTTTCCTCAAGATAAACTAGCTTGAGACCCAACTCTCTATATCCTGACCTCGTCGGGGACATGCACTAAGAAATGACAACGAGCAACCTATTATGATACCCCTGATCTAGATTATTTTGAGAACGAAATGAA
>ML785920.1:588807-599856 GCA_009831015.1 Picea engelmannii | reverse complement strand
CATTGGTTGAAAGTTGATGAAGTGTAGCCTAGCCTTCCAAGGCTCTTTGATCTGTCCCTTTGAAAGTGGAATTTGAATTTGATGATGTGTGCCAAAAATCCCTATCATTTTGCCCTTGAAAATCACTAAATCTAGTCAAAAAACTCCCTTTTGACTTTCATCTCCAAGAATGGCCTTCATATTTTGATTTGATAATTCATAAAAAGCTTATTGAAGAAGAATTCAAACCATTCAAACCCAAAAATTCTTGATCTGGGCGAAAATTTGACTATTATGGCTATGACAGACTTTCCACAACGCATAGCCTGTGAAAATCTGCTCATGCGCTGGTGAAAGTGCAGATTTTTTCAAAATCAATTTTCTCGGTCATGGAAAGTCCGTTTTGCATGTTTAAATAGTCGAACGACATCTACAGAATCTAAGATATCCAATGGTGTTTTCAGATCTTCATTTGGAGCTTGGGAAGGGATTTAAAAGTTCCCTGCAAGTTTAAGTATCCTTCTTTCCATTTGCAATTCAAAAATCTAAACGATCTTTTGTGAACAATGTCTGATATGGAACCAAAGATTTGATTTGATGTTGCCAACCCGGGAGTATAGCCTCTATTAGCTGTTGATAATCTTGACTTTCCTCAGCGCGCTACTTTGTGAAAACCACTCAATAGCTGTGGAAAGTATACACTTTCAACAACGCGCCTCTTTGTAAAAAGCACTCCTTAGCTGTGGAAAGTATGCACTTTCAACAGCGCATGACCTTTGAAAAACTGTTCCTTAGCTGCGGAAAGCATGCACTTTCAACAGCGCACGCTCAACTTTTGCACACATGTTAGCTGATGAAAGTGTAAAATGAAAATTTTGAAAAGAAGACTTTATGGGTCAAATTATTTTCTTAAGACAAAACCAAAACTTAAGTTTTGCAGCTAAAAAGACTCAACAATGATTTGAGGAAACTATCAATAGCCATGCTATCCACCATAAAACCTGACCAAAATGACGGTGCTATTTTGGGAGATAATAGAAACTACCTCTGGTATCCGGTAGAGCTGACCCCCTAGAGTAACAATGACACTATAGGGTTGAGACTCATAAACAACATGATGATTCCACATACATGGTTGGCCTTAAAGAATATCATATACTTCTAATGGAACAAAATCACACAATACCTCATCCTTGAAGGGATTTATTCCATAGGACAGGTGGCATTGCTAGCTGACGTAGAGATCCCGACCCTAGTGAAGCCACCCAATGTTGTATGGATGCAGGTGTGGTGTTTTCAAAAAATAAATTTTTTTGATGGCCTCCGCTGAGATGAGGTTCTTTTGTCTTCCACTATCAACAATAAAATGCAGTAGGGTCCCCTTCACCCACCTCTGCGAATGGAAGAGGCACTCCCCATCCTCGGGATCTTGTGGTTCTTCTGGTTGGATTGTTGTGGTCGCAATGATAGCAGTGGGTTTTGCATCAATGATCTGTCTCCTTTTATTTTTGTTTGAGTCAGAGGTCGAGTCCAGTATCGGTTCTTTTACTTTGAGCTCAATAAACAATGATTGTTTTAAGGGACATTCATTGGTGTTGTGCCAAGGGATTTTGTGGAAATCACACCATTTTCCAGTGTCCTTCTTCGTCTTCCCATTACCATTCTTTTCATGTGGCTTGGGATGGTTTTCTTGAGGTTGGTTGTTCTTTGGGCTAGGGATTCCTTTACCATACTTTTTCTATTGCAGATTTGCAGACCTAAACTCCTGCTTGTTCTGTTGCTTAAATTTTTGCTCGATTTTGAAAACATATCGATAAGAAGCTTCTAGTGATGAGATATCCAGAAATTCCATTTTAGTTTGGATGTACTTATGTAGAGCCCCATAGTATTGTAGAACTAGATGTCGCTCAAAGTATTTGATACCCATCTTAGTGTGGAAGGTATGGAAGGTATTTGTGAACTTTGACACTCTTTGTCCCCTCTCTGTGTTGGATTACTCAGAGGGGCATTGAATCAGTAATATAGATTTTTAATCCTTTTTAACCACAGTATATAAGTGTTGTTTATATTTATGATCAATTTACCATTATCATTCAACAAGTGCAGAATAAATAAACCATGAACAATGAGCAATCATACACATACACAGTACACCAATATTTTTACGTGAAAACCCAATGCAGGAGAAAATCACAGAATTATTTTTCTTATGTCTTTAAGAATTACATTCATTGGAAGCACCAACTTCCTTTGTTCTCTAGCTACAACTAGAAGGAGGCTCCAACACCCTATATTTTCAGGCTACAACCCAATAGGTAGTCATCGAAGGATTTGGGAAAAATTCTCCATCATTTCATCCCTCTGTTGCGTGAGGGATTCCTTGAGAAACATATTGAAAGGATATCTTTCTCTATCATCTCTATTTTCTTCCACCATGGGAGGTCGCTTGGGTTGGTTTTCCTCAAGAGAAACTAGCTTGAGACCCAAATCTCTATATCCTGACCTTGTCGGGGACATGCACTAAGAAATGACAATAAGAAACATATGCTGATACCATTGATCCAAATTATTTTGAGAATGAAATGAAATCAGAGATATAACAAGGAAATATATAGAGATATTGCAATAAACATAGAGATACAATAATGCACAAATTTTATTAATGAAAGGAATGTATAGAAACTGTAAAAATACAGAGTGAATGAACTCGTTAGAATGGTGGGAGCTTATCTCTGAGAAGAGATGTGATGGATATGCTCATTCGTAAGAAGATGATAATTACAATGAGACTCCAAAGGAATTTTTAACATAAATAAAATACAAAACCCTAACCTCGAAATATGAAACTCCAAAAGGTTTGCGGGCCTCGATGGGTTTAGTTGATATGTCAGCTTCTCGAGGGCATAACGTCTGCATACGATCTATGTTTGGGGTGCATGATAACTCATTGGAAAGGTCTAGTCGAGAAGAATGCATTTCGACCATTTCAACCATGCCCATGCCAAAGCCGTTGACTAACACCTAGGCCCCCAAATGTAAAAATAATGTCATTTAGGGCCTCAAAATGACCTCGAAAGTTTGGGACCCGAAAAACTGTAGAAAAACTGCCAAGGTGGAAAACTATATTTCGAGCTTGTGGAATAGGTGGGTGGTCACTGATATCCACCTGGACCATTCCTCCTCCCTTAGGAAGCAATGGTCTCCATTGCATCAAGTTCCCAGAGAATCTTTTGTTGAATTTGAACCTTGGTGAGTTGCATGTATTGTTGAGGAAGGTGTATTACTTAGCTTGTTAAAGGTTTTCACGAACCTGTTTTTGGAGGGGTTGTATTCATGCAACCTATATATATGCATGTGTTGGAAATTTGGTTGTCATTGATGTCAACCTTGATAAATAGGTGAAGTATTATTGATTGATTGGTTTGAGAAGCATTGTCAATATTTGAAATATTGTTATGAAGGTGACTTGAATGTCAAGAATTGTTAATATTGGACATAATGTTATGAAGGTTGGACATAATGTTATGAAGGTGACTTGAATGTCAATCATTTTCAATATTGGACATAAATTTATGAAGGTGACTTGAATGTCAAGCATTGTCAATATTGGACATAAATTTATGAAGGTGACTTGAATATCAGAAGAAATATAATATTGACTAATATATTGTATGAGCTTGATATGCTCATCCTATATTGTATAAGGTTGATATTATGTCATTAAAATCCATGCACAAAAGAAGAAATTTTCCAGATAAAAAGGGTAAATGGATAGTCCAATATGGATCCATACAAATCAAAAATAAAGAATTTAATAAGACATGGTTCATTAAAAGTGATTCAAAAAATCTCAATTGAAGAAGACTCCAAAGATGAGACAAAATGTCAATGGTGGATGTTTTGTGAGAAAGCATTGACACCATTGAGTCACAATTCGAGTCGATTCAAACAACAATAAGGTCGATTATCTAGAAGTCAATCGACTACAAGACTAGTCGAATACTAGTCGACCGACTGCAATCCTGCAGATTGACCTAGATGGAAACGACAGTTATGGAAGAATAAGGACAAGTCATAAAAGAAACATTTATAACAATGAATACAGTTGCCATAGGCCCAGTCATAAAACCATCATAAAGACAAGGAATAAAATAAAAACATCGTCGATACACATGACTGAGTGGGAGTACACGACGGAAATATACTAGTGGATTTGAAAATAAAACACCATTAATGCAAGCACCTGTCACACTACGGGTGGAGGAGATGGGAAAGAAGGCATGAATATTAGTGAAAAACTAGCAAACATGGAATAAAATCAGTCATCCTTTCCAAGCATGTGTTATTGTTACTTAACAATTACAAGAAGAACTGAGAGCACAGAGCTAGAGTGAAATACAAAGTGATAACAACTTCTAGAGCTGATTTAACTACATAAATGGCACCTTCCAAAGACATATGAACAACAAAAACGATACCAAGGAATAATTGCACCAGAGTGGTCACATCCAAACCAAAGATTCAGGAAACTCTGGGCGCATCCTCATCGGATCCTAGGTTCCCTCGTGACTACATACCATTGAGGAAGGATGACGCCCCACTAGTCACACTACAAAAGACTTCAAATTATACAATGGTGACCCCAAACATTCCATAGGCAGTCATCATCGATGAAGACATGTTGGGGAGGGTGCCTCAGCTGAAATATGTCGACCAAGAAATTAACAATGTGGTGAAGTTTCGGAATTGTTCCCCATGAATATCTAGAACTCAAAATCGATCCAATTACACAACAAATCATACCAACCACAAAGGTATGGGCCAGATGATTGAATCGAGCATGCCTCCTTAACTTTTTTGACATCCCACACTTTGGTCGCAACAACGAAGTCAATCCCTACATCAAACTCCTACTATCTAGTGTAAATGGGGGGTACATGTGGCTGGATACCAATTTTTATTAATACAAACCTGATAACATGAATAATTGGAATGCCCACCTAGGGAAAGGACCCTACTACGTTATTTGCAGATAAGAAGAAAAAAAGAGAACAGTCAGAGGCTATGCAAGTGAAGTTTCACATGGTTAGAGGGGTGCGTGGCTTGGATGTTCCAACTATATGCCACCCCACAATTTGAATAGCCACACAAATGCTAGCATGAAAACTGCTACAAATATGCAGGAAGGATCAAGTCCCAACATGGGTAATAGTTGTCGCAGAGCAATGTGTAGAAGGCACTACAATGAGATGGACCCATTTCTTACTAAAACAGTTCCTACTGAACTGTGTTAAAGCCCAAGATAAGGGGATGGAATTTCACTACCATTGGCTACTGATATTGATTGCCTTCACAACATGGGAAGAGTTGAAGGATGTGTAGTTCTTAGGGATAAGGGGGAAGTCATGCATAGTGGAAAAATAATAATTTTTTTTGTTCTCAACAATCAAAAGGAGGTAGATGGAAAAGAACGTAGAAGTATTTCTCTATGGTGAAAGGATTTGACAGAGTATCCAGAACGCACCGTGCATGCCACCAAAACTAGTGGAGGAATACATCCCAGTCGAGGAATTTTGTGCAGATAGGCATCATATGTACATCAAATACAGGAAGGATCCAAGGGAGGAGTGGGTCTAAATGAAATACAATATGACCGAAGAAGAAAGCCAACTGGTCATGTAGGATTGGGAACCAGAATGGAAGGTACCAGCGAAAGGGGATGCAACGACGCAAGGGGGAACACTAAAGTGACACAACATACAGATGTAGAAACAAACCCTCCAAGAAATGGAAAGGAGGACATTGATCAAGGAAATAGCACATAGGACACACTAGAAACATGCCCAACAAATCAACCTCCACAACCCTTACCTCAAAAAGGAAGGAAACAATAGGACCAGAGCACAGGTTCAACTACGCGAAAGAAGAAAATGGCTCAAAATCCAAAAGTCACTTACGTACCAACAGATTATGACATGGAAAAAAATGGATACTCACTAAGGGATGTCATGGAAGAAGTCCTCAAAGAGACAATGGAGAAACATGAAGCACTACAAATGAAGGTGCAGGACTAATGCTTGAAGCTACAACAATTATTGGAGACAGACTGATTGGCACTTTAGCAAGGAGAAGACACAACCTAAGGAGGCATAGACGTGGAAGCACATAGTGGGGTATCAAAGAATATGATATCAGAGCACATAGTACTCAATATTCCAGTACAACCAGTTGGGTTACCAAACCCCAAAATACAAGAGAAGCTACAAGAACTAAGTCATGTGGACCTAGTCGTGTCCTAGATGCCAATGGAATTATTATAGGGCTTGCACACAGGGATCACACAAGAAATACAATTTTGGGTAGACATCGTAGCTAATGAATTGGATAAAGCAGAATCCAAGAAGGATAAACTTCATAAACAATACACCACTACACTACAAGAAAAGTGTGCAATAGAACAATGAGTGGAACTCACAGAAAAGGAGAAGATCGAAGAAGAGGGACATAAAGAGAAATCTAGGATAGAAAAGAGTGAAGTGGAAGGAAAGCTCAAGAAATCCTTAAATGACAAATGTGAGGCTGAAACAAAGGCCACCAAAGCCTTGAAGGAGAAGGAGGAAGCCAAATAGATGGCACAAAAAGTGCATGCAACACTCCAAAAACTATACAAGGAGGTCCCAGAATTACCGATGGTGGTAGAGGCCACGGTAGAGGAATAAGTAGTAAAGATTAGTGAGGCTATCAAATTCCTTTGCACGAATATCAAGGATTTGGAAGTGTGCACAACACCAGGGACACCACCGGAAGAAAGAGCACAACGGGAGCGGACTACGCATACAACAGTAGAAAATATCAAAAGCTTGGAACATGAATGCATAAAGATGTGCGACACAGGCACATGCATTTGACAATGATTACCACCAATCCAAAACTAAAGTCATTGGAAGATAGGCTAAGGATTAAACATGAGGAAGTGCAGTAGGCCATTGAACATGTGAACATGTTGGCCCCAATAGAAAGAATGTCAATGATATTGGCTAACATGCAACTGTACAATGCAATGGAACAAAGGAAGGCCATAAAGAAGTGGCAACCACTGCAAGACGAATCCATCAGGGTGCTAGAAGAATTAGCCATCGCACAAAGCGCTACAAAATTATCAGCATAATACATTGAATCCAAGATTCCTATAGTAACCACACATATGATCAAGAAGAAAAGGAAGCAAAAATTGCAACAACATTACAGAAAGCGAAGGACATTCTCCAAAAATTCACTGAGGCATGGACGAACGTGACACAACATGCCTAAGTGGCTCGGGATGAGCCACAAGTAAGTGATGGGGGTATGTTGGGCATGTAGTGTTGGATAGATAACAGTGAGAAGAGATGAGGTACAGGGAAAAGGTGCATGATCAAGAAGATCAAGAAGACCAAGAAAGAAGAGAGAAGAAAGAGGAGAAGACAGGGGACAAGAAAGAAAAGATAGCGTACAATATGGGAAAACTAGTCGAGCATTGGATGTATCCAACTCATAATGAGTTGTCATCAACCGAGCATGAGCTCACTAAAACAAATCCCTGTGATTTGCTCCCTTTTTTTCTCCCTTTTTTGCTTCCAAAGATTGTTTTAGTGTAATTTTCTCCAATTTTTTGAAAAAGTTGGAGCTATTTATCAGGATGGCACTATTTATCGGCATTTTTTGTGCTGACCAAAACATGTAGGCACTAAATTAGACATTAATAGCATTGGAAATAGATTCGGAAATAGCGTCGAATGTGCCTAAATAGTTAATTAGTTGAGGTGTTGGGGGTTAAGTGGATAGGGGATTTTCAGGATTATGGGATTTGGGGATTTGGGGTGCAGGAATTAAGGGTTAAGTGATTAGGGGTTAGGGTTTAATGGATTAAGGGTCAAGAGCAAAGGGATTTGGCACTCACGAGTTAGGTAGTTTAATGGTTAATGGCTTAGGGATTATGGGCTAGGGGATTAATGTTTAAGTGCTTAGGGCATAGGGGTTTATGGATTAAGATATTAGGGTTTAAGTGTTTAAGGGTCGATGGCTTATGGGTTAGGGGATTTAGGGATTTTGTGTTAATAAATTAGTGATTAACTAAGGTTGAGGGATTAAGGGTTTAGGGATTAAGTCTTAAGGCTTTAAGGGTCAATGGATTATGGGTTAGGGGATTTAGGGCTTTGTCAGAACTCTCTTGAAATTTCATGGAATATATTCCAACACACCCATCACCAATGTTATCCACCGATGATGCATGATGAGCAGTGAATGGGGCCAACATTGAAATTTCTTCAAATTGTTCTTGTACACGTTGAAATTTAACTTGGTTAGACTAGAAACATGCCTTAACGATATGCGAGTGTTTCAAGACTCAAGGATGCTTGATGTCCCCATAGAATCTTTGAGATCATCCACGTTCGCATCAATGTTCATCAGGTAGTCTCATTGTCACCATTTGTCATTCACATATACTAAATGTTTGTCGAAAATCTCTTGAAATTTCATGGAACATCTTCTAACACGCCCATCACCAATGTCATCCACCAATGTCTCATGGAGAGCAATGAATGGGGCCAATGTTGAAATTTATTCAAACTTTTCTTGCATGCATCAAAATTTGACATGGTTAGACTAGACACATGCCTTGACGATATGCGGGGGTCTCAAGATTGAAGGATATTTCCTGCCTTCCTCACATAATCTTTGATATCGTCCACGTTTGCATCAATGTTTATCATGTATTCTAATTGTCTTCATTCGTCATAATTCCCATCTATAGAATCTTTGTCGAAACTCTCTTGAAATGTCATCGAATGTCATTGACCAATATTCCCATCACCAATGTCATCCATCGATGTCACACGACAACCAATGAATGGGGTGAACATTTAAATTTCTTCAAATTGTGCCTGTATGCATCAAAATTTGACATGGTTAGATTAGACACATGTCTTGACGGTATGCAAGGGTTTCAAGAGTCAAGGATGCCTGATGTCCTCGCATTATATTTGAGATCATCCACGTTTGCATTAATGTTCATCATGCAGTCTCATTGTCATCATTCCTCCTTCCCATATATATAATCTTTGTCGAAACTCTCTTGAAATGTCATGGAATGCCTTCCAACACACCCACCACCAATGTCATCCACTGACATCGCATGGTGAGCAGTGAATGGTGCCAACGTTGAAATTTATTCAAATTGTTCCTGTATACGTCCAAATTTGACATGGTTAGACAAGACACATTCCTTGATGGTATGCGAGGGTTTCAAGACTCAAGGATGCATGATGTCCCCACATAATCTTTGACATCCTCCATGTTTTCATGAAGCTTCATTATGCGGTCTGATTTTCATCATTCGTCATTCCCATCTATAGAGCCTTGGTTGGAACTCTCTTGAAATGTCATGGAATGTCTTCCAACACGCCCATCTGCAATGTCATCAACCAACCCGACACAGTGAGCAGTCAATGGGGCCAACGTTGAAATTTCTTCAAAATGTGATTGTATGCGTTGAAAATTTACATGGTTAGACTAGGCGAATGCATTGATGGTATGGGAAGGTTTTAAGACTCAATGAAATAATTGAGATTGAGTATTCATGTTTTGATATGAAATAAGAAACTAAAATTGAGCTTCAATTTATTAAATTTTCACCTAATTCTAGGTGATTAAAATCTTTTATCTTGTTTAATTATTTTATGTTTAGTTCTTAATAAAACATAATAAAAAATTATGCCCAACATTAAAATGCAAACAATATAAAAATAATGAAGTTAACAAAGTTGCTTATTCAAATCATTGTGAGATACATGCATTAATATTTTATTAACTTTGGTATCTTCATGAACACATGTTGATACAAAATGAATGGAAGAAGCATCCAAGTAATCCTACTTTTTTCTGCCAATAATTCATACCATATTTTGAACACATTAAGGATGTTGCAATAGGTAATTTGTATTGACACATAAAATATTGAACCATTTCAAAGTTTAGGCCATAAGAATCATCATTTTTAAAACATAGATTACAAATAATTCTGAAAATTTATAAGTCTTGGTCATTAACATCATTGTCTACAACAATGTCATCTAGTGTATCATTGTCAATGTTCATATGATCTTTCAAGTAGTTAATATTATCATCATCTTCATCTTGACCTGCATCATATTCATCATCATTGAAATTTGACTGTAGACCATCCATATTGTTACCAAATGTATTTGGATCATCATTTTCTATACCATCCATATTGTTGTCTTCCATAACATCATCTAAATCTGGATTGTTGTCTTCTTGTGCTTGAACATAACCATCTTCAACATCATCATGGATGCCAATTTATTTGATGTTCTCTAATCCCTCTCTCATTTTGTTGGCCATCATTGTTTTTCTCAGTATCCACTAATGCATCGTCAAATACATTCCTTAATCTTGGATCATAATGTATAAAAAACATATATTTCCGATTCAGAATATCTTCATAGAAAAATACTTGCACATGAAACAATGTTACCAACTTAATGAGAATTCTGACCTCAAAACGAAAACTCGAGCCCTTAAAACCCATATTTTTTCATAAAAAACATGAAAGTCAACCCCCAAATCAAAAAGTGGTGCTACCGGTAGCACCATTTTTTGTAAATGGGTCAAAATTATAACTTTTTTCAAACACGAGCTTAAAGGATCAAATGGTTTCTCATAAAAACTTTAAAATCAAGCCCCAAATCAAAAACTGGTGCTACCGATAGCACCACTTTTTCTAACCGGGTCAAAATTACAACTTTTTTCAAGCATGGTCTTAAAACATAAAACAATTTCTTAGAAAAACCTTAAAATCAACACCTAAATAAAAACGTGACGCTACCTAAAGAGAAATGGTTTTTCTAAACGTTAAATTGCAACTAATTACGACTTGATTGAAACTGTGGCCTTGGCAACAAATCCCTACGCAAATAAAAAACCCAAAATTGGATCTTAAATTTGGTCACTTGAAAATTTATTTACTAACTTTTTTTTCTTCTTAAATTTACATTAAAAAATAAATAA
>ML785920.1:567725-588540 GCA_009831015.1 Picea engelmannii | reverse complement strand
CAATGCTTTTTTTTAATATAATTTTTTTTTTTTAAATGTTTATTTTTTCAAATTTCAATTTATTTTGTTTTCTTAGTTTTTTTTAGTTTTTAATTGATCCAAAAAAATGAATTATATTTATTCGCTAAATATTTAAAAATAATGTTATTTAAGTACAATTATTTTCAATGTATTGAAGTAAAGGTAAAAAAATGTGTTAAAAATGATATTTTCCACTATATTTAAAAAGTATGGAACCATAAATTAATTAAGGACATAATTATATGAAAAATCTTAATTTTAAAAAATTAAATAATGTACAACATTTTTAACATTGGATGAAACATGGAAACATGATTAAAAACACCGTTGAACCAAAAAAAATAAATAGAAAAGTTTGGATGAAAAAATATCGTTGGGAAAAAAAAATTGAACAATTTGAAAATAGATAAAAAAAAAAAAAAACATTTAAAAAAAGTGGAAACATTATGTATCAAAAAATTTAAAATATCAAATAACCACCTAAAAAGGGAGGGGGGTGCTACCGATGGCACCATTTTTAAAAACGGGGTAAAAAACTTGACCCACCCAAAAATGAGAACTTTGTAGAGTTCTCGTTAAGTTGGTAACTATGTTATGAATGAATACATACATATATTATGCCTATGTTATAACAATTTTATTGATTAATAAACACATGTATATATTTGCAGTAAACAATGTATTAATAGATTATTGTTCACCACTACTTCTTGTTTGAGTTAAAGAAATACTTTCTCACAATGAATTGGTAGAACATAAGGATGAAGCATGGTAACATGATTAAAAACACATTTTTTTCATCTATGTTAAAAATAGTGTACAACATTTTTAGCATTGGATGAAGCATGAAAACATGATTAAAAGCACCATTGAACCAAAATAAAAAATAGAAAAGATTTGATGAAAAAACATAGTTGAGAAAAAAAATTGAATAATTTGAAAATAGATGAAAAAAAAACATTTAAAAAAAAGTGGAAACATTATGTATCAAAAAATTTAAAATATCAAATAACCACCTAAAAAGAGATGGGGGTGCTACTGGTAGCACCATTTTTAAAAACGGGGTAAAAAACTTGACCCCCCAAAAAATGAGAACTCTGTAGAGCTCTTGTTAAGTTGATAACTATGTTATGAACGAATACATACATATATTAGGTGTATGTTATAGCAATTTTATTGATTAATAAACACATGTATATATTCACAATAAACAATGTATTAACAGATTATTGATCACCACCGCTTCTTGTTTGAGTTAAAGAAATACTTGATCACAATGAATTGGTAGAACATAAGGCTCTTTATCCTCTGGTAGGAACCTTGAGGAATCTATAGAAAACAATCCACTATGGGTATCATGTCTTCGTGTCCTCTCAAATGCTTCATACCATCTACACTTAAAAATACAACATTTAAAAGAGCGGTAATCCAACTCAATACTTTATTGTATTTTCCCAACATATGTATATTTCCTTCAATAATATTCTTATCTTTTGAGCTTGATTGACTGGATTGCTTGAAGTGAACCATGATGCCACAATCAAAGGATCGTCTCTTTAGATCTACACGTTCTACACGATAATGTCGACCATATGCCCACATTGCTAGATATTTCTTTGCCCATGAAAGACCATTTATTTCGATTAAAACAAATATAATGATGAATATTAAAATAGTTAATAGTTTCAAAACTATAAGGAAACAACATTTTGTAAAATTCCAACTGTACCTTTCTTTCACATCCTCTAGACATGATGATGTCATCTTCTATTATGTTTGAATCTATACCTGCATCTTCTATTTGATTTTGAATTTGTTTAGTAACCCATTCTAGTGTGAAATCTTTGTCTCATTCCCCTTTTAGATTAGTAGGAAATGGGGTATTCCTTGGGTTCGATCTATTAAATTGTCTCCTTGTTTCTCACAGTTCTTCTATATTTTTATCTTACAAATCAATCCATTTGTTCATAAATTCCATGTGGTACGGAATGAAATTGTCGAGTATAGCACTTTCGTCTACACCTATTACATGTCAACATGTTTATTTCAAACTCTAAATGCCATTTTGTTAATTTGACAAATAAGTTACAGAATAAATTAATGATTGTAATAAAAACAACTACAATGATAATGAATTTACTTACTAATTTCTACTTGAGCACCATCGGATTGTGGTTTTTCTCCATCAATAATATTTGATGCTCTTTCTTCATCCCAGAAGCGTGACCCATCTTCAGAATTCTTACCAAGGAATTCACATAGGAAGAAAAATTCTTCATTCAATACATACCCTCCAGCCATGCAACTCTCTGGATGTGCCTTTTGTCGAACAGATATTTTTAGAGTTTTCATATACCTTTCAAAGAAAAACATCCACCATGTTTATACGACACCTGCCAATTCAGTGTCATCGACTAGGTGTATAAGTAAATGGACTTGTGAGTCCATGAAACTTGTAGGGAGCTCCTTCTCAAATTCACATACAATTTCTACACTTTCTACAATTTCCTTCTTCCATTTTGGAACTTCACATTTGTGGATCTCCTTAGATGTCACCGACCTAATATAAGAATAGTAAATTAGTATGAACCTTTAGGAAAAAATTAAAATGAAACACAATATCTCTATGTCTCTCACACATGAACATTCCATACCACATACCTTGTAAATGTTGACAATTGACTTATGGCATTCCTCCATTCAACGGTAAGACATGAATCCCTCCTAATTGCTAATGTCATGATATGCTTTCAAACACAATTATGAAAGGTCATTAGTTATTTTTGTCACAGAATAGAATATCAAAATGTATTTAGTACCTAATCAATTTTACCAATAAAAGTTAAATGATGATATATAATACCTTCATAAAATTACGAAAATCATGTGTTTTAAATCCTGTGATATCTCCATCAACTATAAAATATTTAACCAATGATGACCCATAGCCAGTAGGTGTCCTTATTGAACGTATGACATTTTTTAGTTGGTCTTGCTCTTTATTTTTCAAAATCCATGGATCTTCTGCATATGTTTCATTTTCCTTGTTTGGCCACACATTTTTTCTATCAAATTCGGTACGCGAAAGACAAATATCTCTCCTCGAAGACAAGGTGTCTTCTCTTTTCCTTATATACGTCAAAATATTGAATCTGGGACATTTTTTAAGATGTGCATAGGATCTAATAGGTGAGACATTAATAGATCCTTCCAGTAAAGGAGATCATAAAATATGGATTTCCTTTTCATCCCTTCTGGCATCTTAATTACAACTTGTTGCAGTTCTTCAATAAAATCACCCCCATCAAACAAATCATGCCAAGCTTTCAATTCAACGTCTTCATACTTCTTAAGCCAATTAGTTGGACCTATAATCATGGGAGGGCATCTATTTTCAACTTTTCCATCAAATTTATTCTTATGGTGATTTCTAAACCTATGACCTGGTGGTAGAAAAACCATGTTGTTTGCATAAATAAATTTATGTAGATATTTGGAATACCTCCCTTGAAATTGTCCTGCACATATTGCACATGCAAATATCTACTTTGTTTGAAGCCTTGCAATTCAATAAGGTTAATAACATCAAAATAATAGTATAAAACTAAGTATGAAATTTGGGATGACAATAAATTATTAGTGTAAATACGTAAAACAAATTATCTTACCGGATCAAACACCAAGTCCTGGGAAATCATGAATAGTCCAACACAGCACACCATACAACATGAAGGACCTATTTGATGGAGGACGTGATATGTCATAAATTCTTATACATTTCCATAGCAGTTGCATCTCATCAATAAAAGGCGCAAGATAAACATCCATATTTTTAACTTGATGTTTTCCTGGAACATCCATATTTTTAACTTGATATTTTATACTATCAATTTGTTGGGCCCGCAATATGGTTAATTTAATGATGTTGATTTGATCCTTTTTGGCCAAATGTGTATATGTATTTTCCTTTTTTGAAGAGTTTTGAAGAGTTTTTGTGTTAAATCGTCGTGGTTCATACCAGGTATGTATGATTCGTGTTTTATGATGATTTTGCATATAATTCATCATATTTTTATGATCTCAAAAAACTAATTCGCGTTCTGTGTGTCAAAGGGAAAAATCGCAGGTTGTTTTTGCATACGACACTCTGTCCGGTACTCCATCTGGCACTCAATCCAGTACTCCATCCAACACTCTGTCCGGCACTCCGTCTTGCACTAAAACCATGGGTGATTTTGATGTTATCACATCGACGACCAGCAATGGGCGAATCAGAGACATGGGTTTTCTTCGTGCTCGTGGCCTCCAGCTACTGAGCTTCAGACAACTCAAATTGGGTTGTTATGCTTAGCGATTATTGGCTCACCTTGTTTCTAGAAGCCACTAACGGTTAAGACGCATTGAATAAGATTTGTTTTTTTTAGAGGAGGTATACCCTTCCAGTGGCCGACCTCTCATCTTGTAAACCTATAAATACCACCTCAGTGGTCAGACAAAGTGTGTTAGAGAGAAAAAGACAATTCATCTCTATTTTGCCATTTTCAGACATATTTTGCTAAAATTGTGTAAAACTACATCTTTTATTTTAATGTTGAATTTGTGTTGCTTGAGCTCGTTATTCATCTTTGAGGAGTAGCCACAACCTTCTGGGGGGGGCACCAGCAGTCTGGGTGAATATTTAATTAGTTTTCTTGTGAATTTGAGTAGTGTAATTGTCATTTTGTTTATTTCATGTACATGAGTTTTTATTGTGTTTATTTGTTGTATAAATTGTTGTTTATAATTTAATTGTTTTAGTTTAGTTTTGCAGGTTATTATGGAGGCTAGTGTTAATATGCAATGATCTTTTATTTAATAGGAAATGAACTTGCAAGTTATTAGCTACTAACCATGTGTAATTAGACCATAGCTAAGTTTTCTTTATGCTGAAATAGAGTATAAAAACAGAGTTAAAACAGAGTAGTTAGTTTATGGTTTCTTTGGCAAGTTTCAGTGGATGGATAGTTGTTAGTTTCAGTTTTCATTTCTAGTTTGTCTATCTAATTGCTATTTAGTTTTGCTCATTTAGTTGTTAGTTAGTTTGCTTATTTAATTTCTTGTCATATGCTGAAATAGGATTTAATTTATGTTTTATGAGTATTTCCTCTTTTGCAATTTGAATTGTCAAAATAGGATTAATTTAGTTTACTTCATGCAATTTCTTTTTCTAGATCTAGGTTGCAATTTTAATTTAAAGTTGATTATTGAATTTACTTTTCAGTTATGAATCTAAGTAATATGAATTTTCTTAATTTGTATAGAATGCAATTGAATTTCATAGAATAGTGTTTTTATACTGTTGATGATTAATGCATGATTGAATAATCACATGGATATGCAGGGTAGTTGATGTTGTTTCTATAATGGCTAGGTTCTCACTAGATTGCCTAATTCACACTTTTCACTTTGCTATCGAAGTCAATATTGATTTTATCCCTCTTGAGTTATCGTTAATTGTTAAGTGTCATCGCGATATCATAAGACACTGGAGACATAACCATCAACACTATATTTGAGTTTTCTTGCTTTCATAGATTAGAAGATAGTTTCATTGCTTTGTAGATTAGAAGATAGTCTTCTTGCTTTGGTAGATTAAAGAATAGTTTGTTTATCATAGATTAAAGAGTAGTTTGTAATTACTTTTATTGTCATGATACTTTGAATTCAGTAGATTAAGATTTCCTTTCGTAAATTAGAAGTAATTATGAAGTTTAATTTAAGAATAGAGTTCACTTGCTTATTAGTTTGATTAGTTGTTTATTGAGTAATCTTTATTAGTTTATTTGTTGTAGAAGTTACCATAGGTTAGTTAGTTGTTTGCTTGCTTATTTACTTGCTTTAATAGGGTAGTTGCTTGCTTGTCTATTTGCTTTGATATGGTAGTTGCTTGTCTATTTACTTGCTTTAATAGGGTAGTTGCTTAATGGATTTGAGTAGGTTAATTAAAGTAGTTTGTTGTTTTTATTGCTCATTAGATAAGATTAAATAGATAGTTTGTATTTTCTTATTGTCATGATTACATTAATTTGATTTAAGTAGGGTTTTCATTTTCTTTCTTAGAACTATCCATCGATCCATTGTTCAAAAGTTACTTAGGATAAATAGTTTAAGTTTCTTAGTAGGGTTTGATCATTAATAGTCTTTGCTTGAATAGATTAGTTCTCAGATAGCCCATTTCCTTAGTTAAACCATACTAGCTCTAGCCTTTCTTCCTTGGCACATATAGTGCTACAACTCTAAGTTTACTTACCCTGGGTTGACAATTTAATTGAGGGTTTTTAAGTGTTTTTTAGTGAATATAAAACACCCATCATTTTTGGCATCGTTGCCGGGGAGTTGTCTCAAAATAGGAATTAGATCATTTCTAGACCTTAGCAGTAGTTTGGTGGCGAGGTAACTTTAATATGAGAGGTAAGAACCTACGCATCTACTATAGCAGGTTCCCCCAAACCCAATGGTAGTTTTTATTTCTATTTTTGTTTTCTTTCATGAACAGACCTAGAGACCCAAAAGGTAGATACATTAAATCTAAATCAGATCTTTCAAACAAGGTTCCTTCCAACCTTTTTGGGGGAAGAAACGTTCCACTCATAAATTTTGCAGACCGATACCGAAAAACAGGAGCTAGCTCAACCCAAAGAGCTAAAACAATCTTTGAAGAGACTAACACAGGGTGCACTATAGAACAGAAAATTGAAGCATCGATAATAGTGGAACAAGAGGCAAGATCACTTGAGCCTTCCATAGAACCAAACAATACAACCTTTGTTTTATTATCACCATCAGGAGATCCTAATTTAAAGACATCATAGACCCTGAACAGGTGAATACCTTGTTTGGTAGTTTAACCAACATAATTGTCTCTCAAGTTGACACAAAAACTTTGGCACCAATAACCTCAACCGGCTCGAGTAGAGTCCCAGACAACCAAATAGTAGGAAGACCTTCCCATCAGAGGGATACCTTGTTCTCTTCAAGAATAAAACCACTTAAGTACTCTCTTTTTGGAAACCAAATAAGTATGGATGATCGAGAGGATCACAACAATGTAAGACATGGGGAGGAAGAAGAAGCTGGAAATCAAACCAAAACTACCTTTGGGTTTCCAATTTTGGACACCACCCCAAATGTCAATATGAAAAATATTCCCCTTTCAACACTGCCCACATTTTATGGTAAAAGTAGTGAAGATCCAGATACCTTCTTATTTGATTTCGACATGTTGTGTAGAAGCTACAACTACTTACAAGATGCCCAGAAACTAAAACTCTTTCTTGCCACTCTCAAGGACTCTGCACTAAGATGGTTCATGGGGTTGGGAGAATCCAGTATTAGGTATTGGGAAGCCATGAAAGATATCTTTATTAAGAAGTACCAAGACTACTGAAAGACCAAGGAGTCTCATAATGATATTTCCAAAATACAAAAGTTAGAAGACGAGACCCTCAAGGATTATATGGAACGATTTGGTTATATCTCCCATAAGTCAAAATACCATGACCTCCCAGAGGATGCAGTTAGGACTCTTTTCCTTAAGGGGATTTTAGAAGAATATCTAGAGATTCTTAACCTAATGGCATCATGTGACATCTCTCATAAACCATATGCCAAAATATGTGAAATGTGTAAGAATTACTCGAGGAGTAGAGATAAAACAAGAAATAATGTTCGAGACCCTTATAATAGAAACTTAAAATCAATTAGTTCAGGTGGTGTCACAAGAGTAGAGATAGGGAACATTTTATAGAACTTCAAGATAGATATCTTAAGAACAATAGGTTCCCAGTTGGACACCCTAAAAATTAAAAAGAAACAGGAGGAGGAAAATGCAGCAATGAGCATATATTGCCCAAGATGTAGGAGGAAGCATTCCTCAAGAGAATGCCCATTAAATAATATTTCAATTTGTGGCTTCTACACAGAAGACCATTCAACTAAGAAATGTCCATCATTTCCTGGCTTGTTATCCATCTATAGGAGTGGGGATCCTAGGGAATCCTCTTATACACCTAGGAGGCCATGGCAGCCTAGGAACCAGCCCACATACCCAAATCCACAATCTCAAGTTCCACCCTATTATCAACAACAACAACAGTGGAACTCACCAAGTTGGAAAAAATGGTTTACACAGTACCAACATCCTTGGCTTCTAGGATGGAGAGGAGGTCATAAACAAGGCAACCCTCAAACTCCACCTATCCCTGTGTCCAACCATCCTTACCCTCAGTTTCCACCGAACACTCTGCAGCTTCTGCCAGATTTTGTTCCACCACCTTTACCTCATATTCCACAACAACAACCACAACAATATCAGAATGAAAGATCCCCAAGACCAACACTATTACTGGCACAACCAGTGCCCAATCCCAATAATAATCCCACTCAACCTCTTCACAATGTTGAGATGCAGGTTTTCCCGGCATATGTTATTACTCATGTTCCATTACAGGAGATTCAACTGAGGTCAGGAAAAGTTCTGGACAGGTAGAGACCTTTAGTGGTCATCTAGGAAGAACAAGAAGAGGAAACCCCCAAACAACCTATGGATGACACTAGGTGGGAATATGTTATTATTCATAAGGACCAAGAACCCAAGATTCCCCAAAATGAACCTGCACAAATTACGAAGGCCCCTCCTTATCCGGAAAGATTGGTAATCGAGAAACCTACCACCCAACTAAAATTTGACATCTTGAATGAATTGAATAATATTTGTGTCAAGATTCCCTTACTTCAAGCTATTAAGGGCATTCCAATCTACAGTAAGGTAGTCAAATAATTGTGTATTAATAAGACAGGTAGGAAGCAGAAGGACCCTCCTATAGTACATTTTATAAGAGAAATTTCTGAGTATATATCAAAGCAGCCGAAGCTAGCAAAATATGGGAATCCAGGAAACCTCGTAGTGACCATAACCATTAATGAGGTTTCCATTGGAAATAATCTCATAGACCTAGGGGCAACCATCAATGTTATGACCGCTACAACCTTAGAGAAATGTTGTCCCTAACCAAGTTTTGAGGAACACTTAGTCGTATTTGACCATTTTTGGGACTTTGACAACTTGTCAAAGATTAAGTGCAACGAGAAGCGAAAATCGTGGAAGCTAGACCCCTTTTTGGGTCCTTTTTGGGTTTTTGGGGATAATGTAATGGGAAATGGATGTCGGCCCACAGGTTTACCCACGCTTAGGCCCACTGTTGTATGTATAAATAGATGTATAGGTGAAGTAAGTGAAAAGGGAGGGGGGGAGAAGAGTAGTAGAGTGCGATATATGTGATCGAAGAGTTGCGAGTTGTGCTAAGTGCTGGTAATGATTGTAAATGCTTTGTGCATATTGTAAGAGACTGAGTGCAAGATATTGTGGAAGGTTCTATGCTTTTAGCACAAGGAATAAGGATCTAGCGAGCTGCGCAGATCTTCTGTCCTATGCGAAGAGGGATTTGGATGGATCTGTGTTGTAACCTGATTAACTGAAGCTAATAAAGAAGAAGACTTTGTGGATGTATCCCCAGGGTGGGGGTGAACCATGGTAAATCTGTGTGTTGTGCTATGTGCCTCGACCTGATGTGTTTGTCTCTTCCTTTGCTAAGTGCGTTGATGTGTTTAGATAGATCTATTTATGCTTTGTGCTTCTGAGATATGAATGAATGTTAGATCTAGTATGTAAGATGCTTAGTGCTTGATCTGTCGAATCTAATCTATCTTGTTGTGGCTAAGTGTTGAATTGTCTTAGATATAAGTACATAATGTGATGCTCTGTGTTATCTGCGAAGTATCATAATGGTTGAATATTGATGAATAATCTATGTTAAGTGATTTCTAAGTGTTATAATCACAGATCTGTGTCCCAGCTAAGGTTGTAGACACCTGAGTCTTGCAACCACCCATGCCTCTACCTCAGGTGAGACTTCATCTTCTTCGCAAGTGTTGCCGAAAGGGCTGGTAGTTATGGTTTTGTTGGTGCGTTGTTGTAGCATTGAACCCTAGGTATGCCCCTATGCCAACAAATGGTTCCATTTTCGAGACCTGAAACTGTGATTGCTGGGAACTGAGCAGAAGAAGCTTTGTGCAAAGATTTGTCCTGAAATTTTGAAAGCTCTGTGTGTGGATCTATGCCCTAGTGCACAGTGATCCACTTGATCTAAAAAGCTCTGTGTTGAAGAAGGAAGGACGGATCTGAAGGAAAGAAGTCAGATCTGCAAGAAAAGAGGTTGACACTGAAAAAAAAGAAAGGGTCAGATCTACAGAAAGAGGTAAGATCTGTAAGCTCTGTACTCTGATAAAGGTAAGAATAGTTAAAATTTCTTAGATCTGGAAGCTTTGTTCCCTGTAGAAGTAAAAGAAGTGAAAATTTGTGTTTCTAAAGTATGGATTTAGGTATGCTTGATAGATTTTTCCCTAGCTTGAAAATTAGGGCATTGTTAGATGAAAGAACATTTGATATGAATAGATCTGATAAGAATAATGAAAGATATGTTATACCTATGCATAGAAAGAATTTTTGTACTAACCAATGGATGCAGGATCCTAGAAAGAAATTTTTGCAGGATATCCATTATGACCCTAGCAAGTAGTACAAGAAAAGTTGGGGATCATTGAAGAGAAAGAGAGCATTAAATCTTTGTTACAGTTTCAAAAGACCAAGACATCTTGCTAAGGAATTCCCTAGGAGAAACCCTAGTTTCTTATGTTGTAAGGCTATGGACCATGAAGTACCGGATTTCCCTAGAATGATTGCTAGACTTGAAAATATGAATATGGAGCAAGCAAACTCTGAAGGAGATCAAGAGACTAAGATTATAGAAGAACCCTAGAAAGAATCAGAGATTATGTTACTGAAAATGAAAGAAACCCTGGATGAACATAAGGATGCCAGTTTGTCAGAAATCTTCAAAGAAAAGGAGAAAATTGAAGTAAGAATAGGAGACTTTGACATTGACTGTGCTTTGGATGAGGGAACACAGATGCACATTATGACATAAAGTACTTGGGAAACCCTAGGGAGGTCTGCTATGGTTCCTTCACTAGGAAAAATAGGGTTGTTTAAAGGAAAAATGGTAACCCTATGTGGAAAAATTACCCAGATAACTATGAGTACCCATGGAGATTCGACAAAGGAAGAATTCAAAGTTATTAAATTTATTGAGGACCATGCCCCATTTTTCCGTCTTTGTTAAGAAAGATCTGGATTGAAAAAGACCAGATCTGGAGAAAAGAAGAAAAGGAAGCCATAGAACAGAAGAAGCAAGAACTCATGTAATTTATGACTAGAAGGATTGCCTACTTGATGAAAGAACAAGAGAACATATCTAAGATATTGAACACCAGGGACTTGTATGTCAAAGCTATAAGAGAATTAGAGGAACCACAGAAGATTGAAATACCTAATCCATATGATGAAGGAGTATTACCCTTGGATCTAAGGAAAGAATCTCAGCATCGTGAAGTGACTATGTCGAGAGAAGATAAGAATCAGAATGCAAAAAGGATGACCGAGATGAAGCTCACTAGGAATAAGGCTAGGAAGCTAAGTAAGAAGAGAGCCAAGATCGAAAAGTTGCAGAATATTCCAGGGGAAACTTCGTAGAAGGAAAAATCACAAGAATTGAGCTTCGTCGGGATATCAGAACAGTGACATATGGCACTTCATTGTGGCAAAGAAATATAGCCGTTGGACTGATATACCCATTCGAATTTAGACATAATCCATAAGGAGTGAACCTCGCATAACCCCGAACACTTTACAGAGGTTTCGACCTCTGATAAAGTTCAGCGCAGATTGCCACTTTATATACCTAACCCCACGTGCTAATGAGCACCAGGAACAGCTTCAGTCCTATTATAAGCTGACAGAAGAAGACCTGGAAGAGATCACCAAGGAATGGTCAACATACCTTCTTGTTTCAACAGACCCCACAGAAATGTTCGACATCGACAACCCCGGAACTGCGCAGGATACACCTGGGCCCAGTAAGACAAAGAAAGCAAAGACGACGAAGAAGACTGAAGAAGTCCAGGATGTTGACAGCCTATCTATAAGGATGGATTCCATTACACCAGATGAAGAAGGTGATGACGAAGAAGGTACAGAAACTGAACAACAGAAAGTCAAAGTACCACCGCCTAGGGACAAAGAAGACTCATCGAAGAAAAGGAAGGTCTCACCTCTGAAATCTTCCTCTAGAAAGAAACCAAGAACCCCTGTAACCAAGATGTGAACTGCCCTCACGTTGGATGACTTTGATTTCAATTTTGCAGAGGTCAATGATGCTTCAAAGGAAATCATAGAGAAGCAGGAGGCGAAGCAGGAACAAATGTATAACCGAATTGAGATCGCACTCCAAGGAGTACAGCAAGAACTCCAGTCTAGTCGAGCAATCTCTATTGCACCTCTGCCAGAAGGAACAACAGAAGTGGGAGATGAATCAGTTCAGGTCCACAAGATTGTTGATACAGTTGAAGTACGCCTTCAACATGCTTAGGAAGAAAAAGCGCAGGCCACCCACGCCCTAAAGAAAGCACAGGAGGAAATTATTGAACAACGCCAAGCCGTGCAACAAGAGAAGAATGCTCTCCAAGAAAAATTTAAAGAAGACAGAGCGAAGATCCAAAAAGAGAAAGATAAGTTGCTCGCAAAGCAGATAGGAATTAAAGAAGTAGTCAACAGAGCATTTCACTCTGTGACCGGCTTAGAGAAGAAGGCCGAAGAGCCCATAGAGCACCAAGTGATGAAGTTGGCTGAAGTTATTCAACAACTTCAACAAAGGATCGTGGAATTAGAGATTTATACCATACCACGGACTCCACAAGAAGTGTGTGACCAGCGAGAATTGAATGCTCAGAGCGCAGTTGAGAGAATTAAAACACTTACTGTAGAATGTAAACAGCTAAGTAGTAGAAGCACGCAGATATATGAACAACTATCTGAAGACCCAGAGTTGAAGAAACTGGAGTCCCAACTCCAGGAAGCAAAGTAGCACGCAGATACAGTACATGCATAGCTCAAGCTCATGTCACCCATCGAGAGGATGAAGAGATCCCAGGCACAACGCATTGCCCAACAACTCGTTCTTACCACCCAGAACAGAGTGATGGAAGTCACCCAGAAAATATAACCGAGCCAGGAGGTGGCCTACCTACTGTTTGAAGAAATTGAAGGCCAAGGAACACTACTAGAACAAGTAGTTGTTACAGTCAAGAAGAAACTGGAAGGACCTATCAGCGAAGTGGTTTTTCAAGAATTCACTGAGCAAGAAGCAGTAGCACAGAGACAAGTCAAAGCAGCTCGAGACCTTTGAGGCAAAGTTACCCAGACCTTAGTGAATCGGGATGAGTCACAGGTGAGTGTTGGGGGCCTATTGGCCCTGACCAAGTTTTGAGGAACAATTGATCGCATTTGACCATTTTTGGGACTTCGACAGCTTGTCAAAGATGGAGCGCAATGTGAAGCAGAAATCGTGGAAGCTAGATCCCTTTTTGGGTCCTTTTTGGGTTTTTGGGGATAATGTAATGGGAAAGGGATGTCGGCCCATGGGTTTACCCATGCTTAGGTCCACTGTTGTATATATAAATAGATGTATAGGTGAAGTAAGTGAAAAGGGAGGGGGGGAGAAGAGTAGTAGAGTGCGATCTATGTGATCGAAGAGTTGTGAGTTGTGCTAAGTGTTAGTAATGATTGTAAATGCTTTGTGCATATTGTAAGAGACTAAGTGTAGGATATTGTAGAAGGCTCTGTGCTTTTAGCGCTTGGAAGAAGGATCTAGCGAGTTGCACAAATCTTCTGTCCTATGTGAAGAGGGATTTGGATGGCTCTGTGATGTAACCTGATTAACTGAAGCTAATAAAGAAGAATACTTTGTGGACGTAGCCCAAGGGTGGGGCTGAACCACTGTAAATATGTGTGTTGTGCTCTATGCCTCGACCTGATGTGTTTGTATCTTCCTTTGCTAAGTGCTTTGATATGTTTAGATAGATCTATTTATGCTTTGTGCTTCTGAGATATGAATGAATGTTAGATCTCATATGTAAGATTCTTAGTGCTTGATCTGCCGAATCTAATCTATCTTGTTGTGGCTAAGTGTTGAATTGTCTTAGATATAAGTACATACTACAATGCTCTGTGTTATCTACGAAGTAACATAAGGGTTGAATATTGATGAATAATCTATGCTAAGTTATTTCTAAGTATTATAATCACAGATCTGTGTCCCAGCTAAGTTTGCAGACACTTGAATCTTGCAACCACCCCTGCCTCTACCTCGGGTGTGACTTCATCTGCTTCGTAGGTGTTGCCGAAAGGGCTGATAGTTAGGGCTTTTTTGGTGCACTGTTGTAGCGTTGAACCCTAGGTCTGCCCCTATGCCAACAAGAAATTATAGTTAAAACCTCTTCTTAGACCTACCCCAACCATTTTGGAATTAGCAGATAATACTAGGGTTATATTTGAAGGAATTTTGGATGATATCATAGTTACCTTAGCTTCATGGGAGTACCCAGTGGAATTTATGGTCATCCACTCAAAGGATCCTACCAAAGGCCATCCTATTATTTTGGGAAGACCTTGTTTAGCCACAGCCAATGCATTTATTAGCTGTAGAGAGGGAGAAATGACCATCTCAAATGGACTCTCTATCCAGAAGCTCACCATATACCCTCCATCCCAACCTATCATGGATAATATATGGTGGCTTGAATGTGCATATGAAAATGAGGACTAGGAAGAACCCGTGTTACCAAGTGACCATGCTTGGGCACTTCAGGAGCACAGAACAGAAAATGTGCTAAACCAGTTCATTTCTTCTATCACGTGTGTTGATTTTCCACAATCTTTTTCCCAATTTAAGTACATGTTTGGGGAAGCATTTCAGGAACAATTGGACCCATCCATTTTGTCTTCGACATATTTTATCTTCGAGATAGACGATTCTACCACATCTTATACTATGCCATATGAGATTAGCCCAAGAAAATTTCTACATATAAACTCTGGGCTAGATGCAGACCAACAAAAATAGTTATTAAGTATCCTTAAAGAACAATCAAGAGTATTCACCTGGGAATACACTGACATGAAGGGTATACACCCTGACACATACACCCATCACATATATACCCAAGGGGAAGTAACACCTGTTAGGCAACCCCAAAGAAGGATGAACCCAACACTCAAAGATATAGTAAAGGAGGAGATCCAAAAGTTATTAAATGTCAGATTTATTTATCCCATCTCCGATAGTAAGTGGATGCCCCAACTTGTAGTGGTTCCAAAGAAAGTGATAAGGAAATGGAGAATTTGTGTTGATTTCCGGGAGCTCAACAAAGCCACTCTAAAGGATTACTTTCCTCTTCCTTTCATTGACCAAGTTTTGGATACCCTGTCTAGAAAGAAGTATTTCTCTTTTTTAGATGGTTATAGTAGGTACAATCAAATTCTCATAGCACCCGAGGACCAAGAAAAGACTACCTTTACTTGTCCTTGGGGAACCTATGCCTATAGGGTTTTACCATTTGGATTGTGTAATGCTCTTGCTACATTTCAACGAGAAGTACTAGGGATATTTGTCGATCTTATTCATGATTGTGTGGAGGTCTACATGGATGACTTCATAGTTTATGGCAATACTTACTAGGAAGCCTTAGATAACTTAGAAAAAGTCCTTATCAGATGCCAAGAAATGAACCTGTCTCTAAGTCATGAAAAATGTAAAATGTTGTTAACTGAAGGAGTAGTTCTAGGACATCCTGTTTCATCTGAAGGGATAAAAGTCGATCCTGCAAAGATTGAGGTCATCATCAGACTTCCACCCCCCATAACTCAAAAAGAGGTGAGAATATTTCTTGGACATGCCGGATACTACCGACAGTTTATTGAAAATTTTACAAATATTGTTGCACCCATGTTTGGATTGCTAATAAAAGATGTTGATTTTGTTTGGACTGAGTAGTGTCAAACTGCCTTTGAGACCCTGAAAGATAAGTTGTCTGTAGCACCAGTTCTTAGAGGGCCCAATTGGACTCTCCCATTTCACATATCTATTGATGCCTCTGACACCGTAATAGGAGGAGTATTAGGGAAGAAAGAATATTAGGAGTCCTATGCCATTTATTTCATGAGCAAGAACTTGTCCCCTACCGAGATAAAATACACAGTTACCAAGAAGGAATTCTTGGCAGTAGTTCATTCTATCAATAAGTTTTGTCATTACATTACAGGTTACGAAGTATTTGTACATATAGATCATTCGACCATTATATTTCTCATAAATAAACCCATAACTAATGGCCAAGTGACTAGGTGGCTCCTGTTATTGCAAGAGTTTAACATCATCATTCTTGACCGACCTGGAAAGGAGAATTTGGTAGTTGGTTTTCTTTCACGAATAAAAAATGAGGATGATGATATTCCTGTAGATGATAGTTTCCCAGATGAGCACCTTTTTTCATTCTCTGTAAATACCTCGTGGTTTGTGGATATGGAAAACTATCTGGCTACTAAGAAGTTATCGTCTCATTTGTCACTTCATGAAAAGCATAAAATTATCTCGCAAAGTGCTAATTACTCTTGGGTTGGCCATGACCTTTTTCGTACAGGTCCTAATTTGATTATTTGTATCTATGTGTTTGAGAAGATGAGATACAAGAAATACTACGGAGTTTTCGTGATGGACCATGTGGTGGCCATTTTTCTGACAAACATACAACATATAAGGTGTTACATTCAGGTTACTATTGGCCTAGAATTTTCAAAGATGCTTCCAAGTATGTGAGGATTTGTGATAGTTGCCAAAGGATAGGAAGACCTACGTCAACTGATGAAATGCCCTTACGTGCCCAAGTTATTATAGAACCTTTCGAAAAATGGGCCCTTGACTTTGTAGGACCAATTTTGCCCATGTCCCGTAAGAAGAATTATATTTTGGTTTGTACGGACTATGTCACTAAGTGGGTAGAGGAAAAAGCCCTATTCAGGGATATAGAAAAATTTGTTGTCGAATTCATTTATGAAGACATATTTACCCGTTTTGGTGTCCCTCGTGAAATTGTTACAGACCAAGGCACTCAATTCACTTCCAAACTGATGAGAGAGCTAATAGAGAAATATGGGATTAAACACTGTAAATATTCTCCATACCACCCACAAGCTAATGGTCAGGTAGAATCTACAAACAAAGTGTTGGAAGCTATCTTAACCAAGACTGTTCAATTACATCATCGGGATTGGGCTGATAGGCTTCCAGAGGCTTTGTGGGCTTATCGTACTACCTAGAGAAACACCGACGGACATACCCCTTATGAGCTAGTGTACGGAAAACAAGTACTTATACCAATAGAATTCCAAGTAAAGACCTTCTGTATTGCATCAAAATTGGGATTAAACTTAGATGAGGCTTAGAAACAATGAGCCCTACAATTGAATGAGTTGGATGAGATCAGGGAAGATTCCATCCAACGAACAATGTTAGTCCAAAACCAGAGGAGCAAGTGGCATGACAAGTTTATTAAGAAGAAACACTGCCAACCTGGTGATTGGGATTTGTTGTTTGATTTTTGATTTAAAACCTTCAGAGGAAAACTCACCACCTGGTGGTTGGGTCCTTACAAGGTAGTCACTGTATATGACAATGGAGCTGTGAAAATCAAAACAATTGATGATGGACAAGTCTCCTTTGTAGTAAATGGACACCGACTCAAATTTTATCACAAGTCCATTTCCAAAGAGGATTTTCTACAATTCATGTCAACTAACAAGGCATTGGCCTTAGTATATGGGGAAGTCCCCCCTTGTTCTTGAATGTTTTCTGAATTTTCTACTGTACATATGTAAATAATTTTGAATTTTGTTGATAAGCAATCCTAGAGATTTCTGTAGCTATTTATTTTACCAGGAGTAGACAGTTTCAAGGAAATATAAAAGAAGTATTTTTTCTTCAAAACATTGTTACACTTGAACCTTGTTGTCTGCTAAACATCAAATGAATAATGACTTGCTGTAATTAGCCATATTTTTGCAAAAAATTTCATCTTCTCTTTTTCTTAAGGCATTTTAAAAAGCAATTTCTCTTGAAAATCTCCACCACTATATAAGGAAGTGATATCGTAACCATCAAGCTTAGAGGTCTCTCATACAGTTTTCCCAAGAAACCTGAGTAAGTGAGTAAAGTATATTTATTAAAGAGTAACAAGGAGGTCTGATTAGGGGTTATCCATGGAAACATCACAATAAATTACAAAAGAAGAAAGTGAGTTGAGCCTAGAGATACCTTTTTGTTCTTTCTCAATGGTACCATCCACTACACACTAAATAGCTTGATTATATCATATATTTAGATAGACCACGTCTTCTTAAGTACCCCTTACATCAGGACAATCACTAAGGAATATAACATAAAGTCATCCTCTAACATAAATACCATCCCAATTAAAAAAAAAAAGTTGTTTTCGGAGTTGTCCCCCCATCTTCTTGCACAAAGAAATCTTAGACTAAAATCTTAAAAGATGGAGGGCTAGTCTTTGAGGGTGTAAGAGTCTAACCCATTGGGATACTAAATAGGTCTGTTGATAGTGGGTACCGGCCTGTGGTATGACTAGGTAAACTCGTCGGAGTACTGAACAAGATTGCTAGCGGCGGGGCATTCTACCTAGCGAGGATGGTAGTATGACAAATAAATAAATAATAAATTTAAACTTGTCCTGATGTACAGCATTACTTGTAGACAAAGATGACATGAAGTATGTATGGTTAAGTTACGGTTAATGAACTCCATAAATTTTCCATTGGGAACTAACTTTGATACTATCTTGAAACACTCTCGCCTACCTCTTCATATCTATATATAGGATCTCTTATCCTATAGGTGGGGTCATCTTCCAACCTTCTCGTCAGACCAATCTGTGAAATTTATCTCTACACTTAACAAACTGTAAATCTTCCGCTATTGGGAAGACTAACTGGTTTCCTATATTTTTTATTGTGAGGTGTCACAATACTTAGGTGTGGGGGAGGGGTTCATGAGTTGACAAATGATCATTGCCTAAAGAAGTAAATCTTTGTAAAAATTTATGTATTGTTTTCATGATACAGGTTATTACATCAGCAGTCATTTTATTTTTGAAATGCTAATCCCTTGTGTGTTATAAATTGATGAATATATCCTTAACAAACCACTTTATTGGTTTATTTTAGTTACAGGTTGTTCATTGTAGGATTGAAATTACATGTCTTATGTGAGTGGATTGAGTAAGCATGGTGCAAAAATAAATAATAATGGCCACTCTGCCTCTGCTCCTAATCACTATGATTGTCAAAACCATTCTCAACTGTAGGCTATCCATTACAGTAGGTAAAAATGCATTTAGCACAGAGGTACCATATGGAGTGTCATATAAAGTGACGTATGAAGTGTCGAACGAAGTGCCATATGAAAATATACACCAGTAATTGTCCACAATTTCAGGTAACCAGGAATCAATGGCATTTAATTGAATTAGTTTATGGAAATAAATATTGAAGATGCAAGCCTTAGAAATTTTCATGATCAAATGTCCAAGTCAAAAGACTTGGACATTGATCTAACTTTTATCATTATGATTTCCCATAAAAACGAGCCTTCAAATTCGAATTCTCTCACACATGGCAACTCGTGCATGCATGTGTGCAACCAATTCCACCCTAGGTGCACTAAAAAAAAATCGGAATTGGGTTATCCCATTACTCCTCACACTCACCTCTACTCATTTCAATTCACCTCTGCCCATTTGCATTCGCCCCTGTTTTAAAATGTGCTCAGCCTCCGATCATTTCATTCCTTTGTTTAATTGCACTCGGCCCCTGTTCAAATTGTGCCCTTCCTTAGCCCGATCGCGCCCTTTCTCTATGAATTTCTCCTTCTGACCATTCCTTCACATCATCATGATGCCAAAAAGGTATGAGCCCTCTTCCTATGTAGACCTCTTCGCCATCCCTGAGTTTGCACAGTGTAGGGAAGTATTTTTGCACGTAGGTTGGGGGTCATTTTTATCCCACTTGCAGGGCCACAACGATGGAATATCAATGCAATTTGCCCTCGATTTTGATGGGAAGACATCACGCAGAGGGTCTCTCACCTTTGGGGTCTCAAAGGAATCCATAGCTGCAGCCACGAAGCTTCTAAGAATGGGGGATAGATGGTTTAAAAACCACCAGCTGTTGCAATCAAGCTATAACAAGGTTTTTAAACTAGAATTTCAGAACATCTCTGAAGCTAAAGGATACTCCAAGGATTGGATAAAAGAGGAGCTAATCAACCCTCTCATATTCATCACCAGGTTGATCACATCTTAAGGTAGATATTCCACCTTTAACACCTGTCACTTTCGATTGTTAGCTCACTTTCAATTCAATAAACCATTGAATTTTCCCTTCTACTTTTTAAAGAGCTTGGAGAAGATGTCCTCTCAAGTGAGGAAGAATGTAACCAACCCCCAAAACAAACTCTTTCACCATGGCCTTATCAAATAGGGGCAAACTTGGGATGAATTCATTTATCAATTTACAAACCCTCACTTGACAATCAATACTAGCAAAAAGACATTGGATTTAAGGATTATTTCTCCATCCAAACCCCACTCTCTAAAAACTACAAACCGTCCTGCACAAACCATTTCTTTTTTGGAACAAAAATCCAAGAAGCTTGTTGATACCCCTGCAGCCTCATCGGGAAAAAAGACCAAGAAACCTATGTTGCACAACTAAGAGGGGGGGGGGGGGGGGGGG
>ML785920.1:538158-560764 GCA_009831015.1 Picea engelmannii | reverse complement strand
TCTTTGGCCATAAGTATGAAGTCATTTAGTTTATCTTCAATAGAGGAGTCATTGTCTTCATCATCTGAAGGATCATCATCATTGTTTACACAAAGACTTTTCTTCTTAAAATTATTCTCTTTAAATAAATTTATGTGTTTGTGTTTCTCCTCATCATCACATGTCTGATCATTTCTTTTGTGAGGACATTTATTTGCAAAATGACCTATCTTACCAAAGTTGAAACATTTGAAAGGCAGTTTACCTTTGTATTTGCCTGATCCCTTCTTCAATCTCTTCACAAATTTTGTTTCAATTTCATCAGGCTCAGAATCCTCATTCTTGTCTGCCTTAAATGATGCTTCTCTGGAGATGGGTTTATCTTTAACTATTCTCATTTCATATGTAGTCAATGTTCCTAGAAGTTGATCAAACTCCAAGGTTTTTAGAACATTAAGTTCTTCTATAGTAGAGACCTTCGGGTTGAACCTATCTGGTAGAGATCTCAAAATTTTATGAACTAAAGAAGGTTCCTCAATTTTTTCACCAAGTGATTTCATTGCATTTACCAGTTCTTCAACTCTCAGAAAGTATTTTCCAACAGTTTCATCTTCTTTCATCTTTAGTTGTTCAAACTGTACTCTGTAGGTTTGAAGCTTGGCGTCCTTTACCTTCTCATTACCTTCATAACTCCTAATGAGTTTGTCCCACATTTCTTTAGTAGTTCCTAGGTGCATAACTTTTACGAAATCTTCTTCTACAAGCCCACTCAAGATAGCATTCATAGCCTTAGCGTTGAAGCTAAATTCTAGCTTGTCAACCTTATTAGCTAGTACAACTGGCTTTACATAACCAGTATCTACCACATCCCAGACATCTACACCTAAATCCATTATGTAGGTTCTCATTCTAACTTTCCAGAAGGAAAAGTTTGTTCCATTGAACAGAGGAGCCTTATTTGTTGAATTTCCTTCATGGCTTGACATGTTTAAGCTCTAGGATCTACCCTTAGATAAAAGGGGTCGGCTCTGATACCAATTGTTGCACAACTGAGAGGGGGGGGGTGAATCAGTTGTTACCGAGATTAAACAATTATGCTTATTTTAAACTCTTTGCAGAGCACTGAATGACAATCACAATAATGTAGGGAAGTAAGCAATGGAACATTCGGCATCATTCACATAGATGAAATATACAGAGACAGCTATTTCCTGAGGAAACCCATAAAGGGGAAAAACCTCTTCTTCTTCATATGATAAGTAATCTTTACATTCTGTACATTATCATACTTATGAGCACTAAATCATAATGAGGCTACAACCTCTGTTTTGCAAGCTGCAACTTGCTGAGAGCACCAACTCTGTGTTTTCTCTAGCACCAACTCCCTGGTTTCTCTAGCACCCACTAGAAGGAAGCACCAACTCCCTAGTTTCTCTAGCACCCACTAGAAGGAAGTAACAACTCCCTGAGTGTTCCAGCACCAACTGGATGGAAGCACCAACTTCCAGTCACACAGGCACCAACCTGTATAACAGAGAACAACAGTTCTCCCTTGCACCACCCTGCCACCCTGGTTTCTTTGGCTGCAACCAGATGGAAGCTACAACTCCCTGTGTTCAAGCACCCACTTGAACCTCTGAGGACAACAGTCCTCCCTAGCACCTCCCTACCACCCTAAAATATAAATATTTTCTACTGAAACTTATTACAGTGATATAATGTTCATCAATGGCTTACCAGTCTCATCACTATTCTGCTACATTGCTCTGCTCTCCTGTATCAGTGTCTCTCTGCCTGCATCTTCTTGCGCTTTCTGATCTTCTTCTCTTCTCTACAAGTGCACCTCAACCTTCTTTTACTGTCTCAGCTATGCATCTTTGTTCTTTTCTTCTACTACACTTTATGCTCTACGTCTTATCTTGATTCTTTGAATTACACCTCTTCTGTGTATTTCAGCTCCTGCCCACAGCATCCATTTCCCCATGTGTTATTCCTCTCTATAGCAACACTCATCTCTTCTTTGTTCTGCATTCTTATAGTCTCTGTGCACCTTGTGCATACCCTCTGTGCAATGCTTCTGCATGCTCTTCATGTTGAGTGCTTTGCCTTATCATCATCGCAACTCTTCAGCTTCTCTGGCTATTAAACCCATGTGTCCATCATCACTGGGTGTTATGCTGAGATTCCTTAGCCTGTCTACCAGTCGAGACTCTCCGTCTTCTCTGTCATAATCGAGCTCATCCTATCTATTGTAGTTACAGGCTTCAACGCTCTTCCATCTTTCAATCACCTCCTGAACAATCTTCATTCCACTGGCAAATGCCTTGAGACTCTTCGTCTTCTCTGGTGATCACCCTGAAGTCTCTTACAATCCTCTGGTAGAAACAATCAGTCGTTTCTAAAAGTTACACTATGAACCTCCAAAAACTGCATCATCAACTGAATCGCCACTGATCGATTAACTGTGAAGAGCAACAATAGTCCTTCGATCATATTCCTGATTAACCTGCACCGTTGGATTATAAATGATGGGTCTCATGCTTATTTCACCATTTCGCAATTCGACATTTCGACATTCCTATGGTGAAGAGTTATATTGACGCTCCATCTCACGATTTCCGAAATGGAGTTTAGTTGTTAGCACCTTTCACAATTTCACATTTCGGCACTTCGGGACTCCTGTGATGAAGAGTCTCGACTCTTAACTCCTCCAACTCCCGGTATTCGAAATTCCGGTTGATGTGCTTGTTTCGGGATTTCGACGTTTCGCATTTCGGCACTTCAGGACTCCTGTGATGAAGAGTCTTGACTCTTGACTCCTCCAACTCCTTGTATCCGAAACTCCGGTTGATGTGCCTGTTTCGGGATTTCGACGTTTTGCATTTCAGCACTTCGAGACTCCTGTGATGAAGAGTCTTAACTCTTGACTCCTCCAACTCTCGATATCTGAAACTCCGGTTGATGTGCCTGTTTCGAGATTTCAACTTTTGGTATTTCGACACTTCAGGACTCCTGTGATGAAGAGTCTTCACTCTTGACTCCTCCAACTCCCGGTATCTGAAACTCCGGTTGATGTGCCTATTTCGGGATTTCAGCGTTTCTCATTTTGGCACTTCGAGACTCCTATGATGAAGAGTCTCGATTCTTGACTCCTCCAGCTCCCGGTTTCTGAAACTCCGAAATGGAGTCTTTGTTTCCGATACCTGAAATGGAAGTTAGCTTCTAATATTGTCATGCAATCATCGTTGTGTTGTTGGTTGTGATCTTTGTCATCAATGATAAACATGCATACTCTGCACTCTGTGTGCACCTCTGCACTATCTCTTCTGGTCTTCACGAGCTTGCTCTGCTGCGACTTCCCAAAATATTTCTAGTGCCCGCCTGGCACATTATACCTGTACTCAAGCCATCGTCGTTGTTGTACTTTCCATCAATGACAAGCATATGCTACCTGTAAAACATGCCAACAACCTATTTCTAACCCTCTGATGCCTTCAATATCTCTTGATACTACACCCAAAAATCTACAAGAAGTAATTCAACAAGACTTTCCTACAGTTCCCACAAATAGGAGAGGAGTTAATTGATGTCATAGAGGAGTTCTTCGAAAGAGTACCCACAATCCAAGAGGAAAACCTTATGAAATAACCTTGACTACTTTGGACCCTATCCAAGTGTCCTCTGATCTTGAAATCCCTCACAAAATACTTAGGGAAGCATCTGCAGACAAATTGAAACCTCAAAGGAAGACAAAATCTAAACCTACGTCTCCTCATCAACCCCCTATTACTCCTACCTCACAGATTCCTACCCCAGATCCTAAGAATGATAGACTTTCTACATATTTCAAGGGATCTAATCCTTCCTCCAAGATATTTGATCCTGCTCCAGCCATTGAGAAACTACAACAAGAGAATTTACAACTGCTGCAACAGTTGGAAGATAGGAAGACTATGGACACACATCTTCACCATGATAATGCAATCCTCCAAGCAAAGGTGAATTCCCTTCAAAGGTTGGTTGACGAGATGACCAAATCCAACCGCAACCTAAGGGCACAATTGAAGCAACACAAGAGGCATAAGAAAAAATCTTCATGGCAAGAAGGAGAAGTTTCTAAAGCTGATCCTCCTCAGCAAGCTTAGTCGTGAGGGACAATTCCTTTTTGTTTGCAGTGGGACCTGTAAAATATTAGGTGTGGGGGTAATGTTGGGCTCGCAATATGGTTAATTAAATAATGTTGATTCGATCCTTTTTGGACAAATGTGTATATGTATTTTCCTGTTTTGAAGAATTTTGAAGAGTTTTTGTGTTAAATCTCCATGGTTCATACCAGGTATGTATGATTTGTGTTTTATGATGATTTTGAGTATAATTCAGCATGTTTTTATGATCTCATGAAACTAATTCACGTTTTGTGTGTGAGAGGGAAACATCGCAGGTCGTTTTTGCATACGACACTCCATTCGGTACTCCATCTGAAACTCAATCTGGTACTCCATCTAGCACTCCGTCCGACACTCCGTCTTGCACTAAACCATGGGCGATTTGGCGGTTATCACATTGATGGCCAGCGATGGGTGAATCAAAGACATGGGTTTTCTTTGTGCTCGTGGCCTCCAACTACTAAGCTTCTGACAACTCGAATTGGGTTGTCATGTTGGGCGATTATTGGCTCGCCTTGTTTCTAGAAGCCACCGACAGTTAAGATGCATTGAATGTGATTTGTTGTTTGTAGAGGAGGTCGACCCTTCCAGTGGTCGACCTCTCATCTTGTAAACCTATAAATACCACCTCAGTGGTCAGACAAAGTGTGTTAGAGAGAAAAAGACAATTCATCTCTATTTTGCCATTTTCAGACATATTTTGCTAAAATTGTGTAAAACTACATCTTTTATTTTAATGTTGAATTTGTGTTGCTTGAGCTCGTTATTCATCTTTGAGGAGTAGCCACAACCTTCTGGGGGGGGCACCAGCAGTCTGGGTGAATATTTAATTAGTTTTCTTGTGAATTTGAGTAGTGTAATTGTCATTTTGTTTATTTCATGTACATGAGTTTTTATTGTGTTTATTTGTTGTATAAATTGTTGTTTATAATTTAATTGTTTTAGTTTAGTTTTGCAGGTTATTATGGAGGCTAGTGTTAATATGCAATGATCTTTTATTTAATAGGAAATGAACTTGCAAGTTATTAGCTACTAACCATGTGTAATTAGACAATAGCTAGGTTTTCTTTATGCTGAAATAGGGTATAAAAACAGAGTTAAAACAGAGCAGTTAGTTTATGGTTTCTTTGGCAAGTTTCAGTGGATGGATAGTTGTTAGTTTCAGTTTTCATTTCTAGTTTGTCTATCTAATTGCTATTTAGTTTTTCTCATTTAGTTGTTAGTTAGTTTTCTTATTTAATTTATTGTAATATGCTGAAATAGGATTTAATTTATGTTTTATGAGTATTTCCTCTTTTGCAATTTGAATTGTTAAAATAGGATTAATTTAGTTTACTTCATGCAATTTCCTTTTCTAGATCTAGGTTGCAATTTTAATTTAAAGTTGATTGTTGAATTTACTTTTCAGTTATGAATCTAAGTAGTATGAATTTTCTTAATTAGTATAGAATGCAATTGAATTTCATAGAATAGTGTTTTTATACTGTTGATGATTAATCCATGATTGAATAATCACATGGATATGTAGGGTAGTTTATGTTGCTTCTATAATGGCCAAGTTCTCACTAGATTGCCTAATTCACACTTTTCACTTTGCTATCGAAGTCAATATTGAGTTTATCCCTATTGAGTTATCGTTAATTGTTAAGTGTCATCGTGATATCATAAGACACCAGAGACATAACCATCAACACTATATTTGAGTTTTCTTTCTTTCATAGATTAGAAGATAGTTTCCTTGCTTTGTAGATTAGAAGATAGTCTTATTTCTTTGGTAGATTAAAGAATAGTTTGCTTATCATAGATTAAAGAGTAGTTGTTAATTACTTTTATTGTCATGATGCTTTGAATTTAGTAGATTAAGATTTCCTTTTGTAAATTAGAAGTAATTATGAAGTTTAATTTAAGAATAGAGTTCACTTGCTTATTAGTTTGATTAGTTGTTTATTGAGTAATCTTAATTAGTTTATTTGTTGTATAAGTTACCATAGGTTAGTTAGTTGTTTGCTTGCTTATTTACTTGCTTTAATAAGGTAGTTGCTTGCTTGTCTATCTGCTTTGATAGGGTAGTTGCTTGTCTATTTATTTGTTTTAATAGGATAGTTGCTTATTGGATTTGAGTAGGTTAATTAAATTAGTTTGTTGTTTTTATTGCTCATTAGATAAGATTAAATAGATAGTTTTATTTTTCTTATTGTCATGATTACGTTAATTTTCTTTAAGTAGGGTTTTCATTTGCTTTCTTAGAACTATCCATCGATCCATTCTTCAAAAGTTACTTAGGATAAATAGTTTAAGCTTCTTAGTAGGGTTTGATCATTAATAGTCTTTGCTTGAATAGATTAGTTCTCAGATAACCCATTTCCTTAGTTAGACTATACTACCTCTAGCCTTTATGCCTTGGCACATATATTGATGCAACTCTAAGTTTACTTACCCCGGGTTGACAATTTAATTGAGGGTTTTTAAGTGTTTTTTAGTGCATATAGAACACCCATCACAATCCAACTGGCCAAACACTATAATGTGAGCTCATTAAAGAGAATGGGCACACTCCATCAATTGAAATACCAAACCTGATACTACGGGGTTCATATTTGAATTTTCTTGGCCATTTTTCCTCTATGTGTTTCAATGCTTTGGAGTCATACATAATTCACATGAATCCATCTTTACTCCTATTATTTGCATGCTAGCCCATAAATTGTACAAGTGACTTGCAACAAAACATTCGTTGAAGTCTAGGTATAATTGACATGTGACATAAAATCTTCTTTGGAACTGTAGGACCTTGTACATTTGTATGATATCTCTTCTCTTTGAATATAGGGAATTCTACCTTGTCTTCATATTCATATCTATATAAAATTAAATCATTTTTACATGAATGAATTTGCTTATATTCAATCCCCAACTCAACCAACAAGTAATTCACCTATTTTCAAGTTGATGGCAACACATTCTCTTCACTAAATATTTTGGTTTTTAGTGCCCTGTAAGATTTCCAAGTATTAAATCAATCAAATTTTTGACTTATGATGAACATGTTTGATATGTCAATATATATCAGGATTATTCATAAACGAAATATGTACACCATTTGATAATGCATTGTAAGAAATAGATTTCAACTCACTTCAGTAGGGTGGTGAATC
Organism: Picea engelmannii; assembly: GCA_009831015.1. Taxonomy (NCBI): domain Eukaryota; kingdom Viridiplantae; phylum Streptophyta; class Pinopsida; order Pinales; family Pinaceae; genus Picea; species Picea engelmannii. The sequence goes on along the minus strand of ML785920.1, from coordinate 553,464 downwards.
CTTTGTCTGACCAATGAAATAGTGACTTGATTTATAATAATATTAATGTGCATGCCAGTTTTTAGGTTCTACTTGCACCTTATTTGAACATGGGTGTCTTTGTTGCTTGCTTGATGGGGTCTTTCAAGTTTTTATCATCAACATTACGTTGGTGGCAATTACCCCTGTTGTCATCGTTACTATCATCCATATGATCATTTTTGTCATCATTGTTTCCATCCCCAAAGAAACCTGTAAGCATTTCATTCAATCCTTCTTCATGCATTGCATTTTCACTATCATGATCATCATTAGTAAGGCTATGTGGCATGTCATCAAGGTATGCTAATCTCATCAATTGTTCAAATTTCTCAGGTGATAGAATTCTCTTTAAATATGCTCTTTTTGTCATTGTATGGTTTAAAGGATAGTTTGGAACATCCCATCCAAATATTAGTAGCCCAGTTGCATCTTGGGTATTAATAGTCATTATTTTGTCATCATATTCTACCTATCAAAAAATGCAATCATTATTCAATGTTTGACAACAATTGGATAAATCATAATTGTATCAATTTCAAATAAATTTAATCAAATATGGCTTAAAAAATTAAAATATAAAATGTATGAACATATATACATCAATTTAATAATGGAACGTTATTTTATAGAATGCTTTATTTATACAATGATTTGAATAAAACACAATTTTGACAACACAACTTATAAAACATAAATCCACATTCATTTATTATTCTTTGGTTTTCTTCCATTAAGAACATCCTTAGGGAGACCTTGTTCTTCCATTTTATTTCGCACATGAGTGTGTTTTAAGAAGGCGTAATCAATAAATAACTCATCCTCATTGGTAAGGTCCATAATAACCTCCACTATTATCAATATATCAACCTCTCTTTCCATATCTCCATCTTTATCATTTATAACCTCAACAAATTGATAATTCGGTCTTACAGTAGGGTCCCTTCCCTTACTACTATTTATAAATCTTGCAATATTTTTTTGTGTGTATGCACATCCATCTATATACATAAGATAAACTCTATTAATTTATTTTCCACTTTCCAATTGGAGACGATGTGTATACATATTCAAATTTATACCATATGCTGACATTCTAGACTTATATACTGCTATCCTTCTCCATTCACCACTGTAATATGACAAGACATAATGCGGCATTTATCTCCTAGTGGTTTGTTGTGAATTGTTTCTATGTTTATAACCAACATGTACATTTTTTACAATAAAGAGGCCTATATTCGATCCATGAATATTGGAGGTTCGTATCATGTAGTTGTAACCCCAAAATTGAAACATCTCGTACACTCTAGGTAGTTGTTGATCACTAGCCCAAGCACAATATAGTCAACGGTCAAATGTATCTTTGTAAATTGATCTCAAACCCAGGGGAAATTAATCATCTCCATTACATTCATTCTCATAAGGTATGTAGTCCACCTTCCCCTTGTCTTTAAGCAAAGTATGCATCTTTAAACCGATTCTTGTTCGGTTACTTGTTTTCATCAATTCCTCATCTTTTGAGTTGGTATATTAGCACATATTTTTGTTAGACGTGCCATCTGATAAATAATCACCACCCTCTAGGATGGAATTCGATGATCCAAGATACTTTAAACCAAGAACTTTATCCTACAAGCATCCACTAAGAAAAAAACTAATTGTTTAAATAATATAAAACAATGTTTAAAAAAAGTATACCTGTTATTTATATCAAATTGGAAAATTCCTTATCACAATTCCAATTGGATTTGAATCAATTGTAGGAGGCATACTACCCAATGGAATATCTTCATCTATGTAATGTCTTTGTACAATCGCTCATTTGAATTTTTTCTTTCCAAGACATATAGAACATCCAAAAACAACAATTTTCTCAAAGTATTCATCCCATGTACTATAGTCTTGACCAACCTCTTCTTCAATGTAATTATTTGTTGTGTTTGGAGGATCCATTGTCATGTCCTCTTCCACCCAATTTTTTCTTTCTGATTTAACAGTTTTAGGTCCCCGCCCACGTACATACATTTTTTTTTTCTTTTGTTAGTTGAACGCTTAGGCTGTGCACTTACTCCAATCTCTATCTGAAATAATAAACAACATGCATTAATTTATTTCAAGATTGGATAATAAACTATAAATTTTAATAATACTATGAAAAATGATGGATGTATAACAAAATGCTTCCTAAGTTAAGTCAAAATTTGATTACTTGATGTCCTACGACACCCGTTGTGTCCTTATTTGATATGACACGATCGGTTTCCATGGCCTCGTTTTGCCCCTATAATACACAACATAGTCAATTATGTTTAGTACACCAATTATATCGTTTCAACCAATATTCTATCCAACACAAAACCTCACTTTACTCATATATTTGACATATTGATATCATGTTTTGGATTTGAAAAAAAAAATCATAGTTTATATAACTTTATCTCGTCTATGTTGTAGCATTTTTGAATTCATAAACACCATCCTCCTTTGGTTGAGGTTGCTTTGTCTTCTTACCTTTATTGTATCTGCAGATTTTGTATCAGATTCTATGGCCACCCACTTTACTCTCGTTGATTTAGTAGGTCTACATTGTCAACATCCTCTGTCCATGGCCTCCACTGGATCCTGTAATACACAAAAATGGCATTAGTCACATAACATCTATGCAACGAGAGAATGTTGTTGATATTATCTTGTTAATATGCTCATGTTTCACGGTCCATGCAAGGGGACCCATATCATCATCACTATTTCAAGTGACTAAAAGACTAGTAAGAGGTCATGTGTGGTGGTATGAGAAGTTATGATTATCCTTTAAGGTCTAAAAGCCTCATATAGGGCCTAACACAATTGTTTCATCCTATGACCATGTATATACCCTCATGAGCCATGTTCCTATTGTCAAAACATCCAATTTTCATTATGTAAGTTGTAGGTTAGAGATCACAACTCCTAAAAAAAATTATGTTTACGTTTGTAGTTTAGAGTTATTAGGGCATAGTTGAATCCCTATAATGTTTTTATTGAAAAGAATATATGTTCAAATATGTTTTATGTGATGCATGCAGAATATCCTCCAATAGCTACATGTCATGCAATATTATAGGTGCTACATTAGGCGCAATTTTCGCCCCATTTAGCGCCCCAATATGATTACATTTTTGGCCAATAGTAGGCACTAAATCCGGTGCTAATGGTGTCCAATTTAGCGCTGACTATTAAAAAAAGCGAATATAATATTGCAATTAACCACATATAATGTAAATCATTCACCATTTTTCCATTCTCATACTCACAATCAAAAATTGAGGGAGCTTGGAACTTCTGCACGGAGTTGGAGCAGACCACGAAAATTCCTTGAGGCTATGAAAGAAAATAAATAATCGATTGGATCCCTATTGATGGTGGGAAAATATATTGATGCACCCTTCCTCCTCTGTTGTGGATTTAACTAAAAAAAAATTGATTTCTGGGTGTAATTCGGCCTCTAGCAGTCAGGAAATCAATTTGTGCATGACATTCTCCCCCTACCAGAGACGAAAATCAAACCCCTATCTATCCATTTCACACTACTACTTTTTATAAAAATTAGAGGGAAGGGACCAAAACATACAAATCAAAGAGAAGGGATTTTCTAGAGTCTGGAGGAAAAATCACCATAGGACACCAAAAAATGTCAAGAAGCAGAGGGAAATGAGCAAAGGGATCTGATTCTTTCCAGAATGAGGTATTTCATATTCAATTTATATATTTGTACATGTTTCCATTGCTTATTTGAATTGTATTTTTTAGTTTTTTGTTTCAAACTTATAAAAGAAGAAATTTCCTCTATATATAGGGTTTATTTTTTTATTTTTAAATTTAAAATATGAAATTTATTGTACATATATAGGGACATGACAGTGAGAAACTAAAAGAGGAAATGGATTCTATATTAGGGGTAGAAGTAGTGAAGAAAATATAAGGTATGGACTTGTCCATTCTTTCCAAATACATGGAAGAACGATTTACTAAAGGCACTGAAACAGTCCAACCAAAGCAACCCTGTCAAAGTGAATCGATTGATTCCCCATCAACTTCTGGATCATGAAAAATATCAAGGATACAATCAATCACAATAACCTCTAAGAATGTGGAACGGGGAGTAGAGGCGTCCATTGTCCCAGCCACTCCTGGGACAAAGATTTCTTCCACTACTAGTACATGTTATGCATCTTGCATTGGTACATACGAAACTGAGGTAGAATATGATGTTGTCTCCACGAATATCAGAATGACAGATGTCGAGAAAGTGTTCATGCTTAAGTTGAAGAAATCATTCCTTCAACACTTGAAAGAGCATATACATCTTTTATTCTCAAAGATACCCATGCACCTTCAAAAAGCAATCATCCATGACATGGAGACTAAATTTGGGACAAGTTGTTTAGTAAAGAAGATAAAAAAACAAATGACTCAAACTTGCAAGAGATTTCATTGCAACCAAATGAAAAAGATAAAATAAATTTCTCTCAAGCTAAGGAACAAAAGAAGGCCAATTGATGTAAATGTGAAAGTATGAAAAGAGCTTGTGAAAGCATATGATAGAGTGGATGCATGGAGGAAGTCTGGTGAGGAGAGAACACAAGCAGTTGAATTTGGTCACAATATTATTTCAAATTCATTAAACGATTTTTATATTTTAATGGTGCATAATTAAATTGAATTAGTGTATGTTTCAAGACAAGGCCTCAAAGGCCAAGATTGCCAAATTTTGTGCCACGCATAACAATGGCCAAACATGTTTAGAAGCCTTAATATGCAAATTTGTAAGTATATTTAATATTTGAAATGATATATTTTTTTAATTTTGTACAAAAAAGTAAATGATTGGATATTAATTAGTTTAACTAGTCCATATACCATATTTTGACAAGAGAAACAATATGGCCATTATCCATCACAATTATAATTTGAGATGATACAAGACAAAAAGTGATCCGATTTTTTTATTTGGATGGAAAATAAGGTATGATTAGTTTAGTTTTAATAAATTAGTTGGATATTGCTATGTTAATATGTCAATTTGCATTTCTTGTGTTGAGTTGTTTATTTATGTGTAGCTTGAGTTATTTTGTGCTCCCATTAGTCATAACACCCTTATAAATCACCAACCTTTCACAATGATCAAGTCCTTATAAATCAATATCCAATCATGGCTTTATCAAGTCCTTTTCCAAAAACCCTAGTCCAAAGGAGAGATGCAAGACCATGTAATACATAACCCATACACAACAAACCAAATCTCTGTTGCATCTTGACAAAGCATAAAGAGTACCTCTAAAGTGCAAGGCAAGAGTATAGGGAGCCACCAAAGAAAAGACACAAGAGAAAGCCTCCAAGAACAAGACATAGGTCATAGCGAGACTCTAAGGACAATACACAATCCATAGTGAACCTCCAAGGACAAGACACCAGTCATAACGAGCCTCTAAGGAAAATACATATGTCATAGAGAGTTTCCAATGATCATGACAAAGACATAAAAAACCCTAGAAGGAGCAAGAACAACTGTAGTGAAATTCCCCAGACAACTACAGAGAAAAACCAAGTGCACAAGAGCAAGAGAAATATGTCACAATCACTAAAGGAGCCCATATATATATAGACGTCCAACATGACTCTTACATGAATTTACATTATGGCCAACTTTCACTTCACATAACCAACATCTAGCTTGGGATTTTCTTCACAACTTTGTAACTTTTACTTAACTTCTTACATCATATGAAATGTTTGACTTGGACAACACTTCAACGAATCGTGTCCACTCCAAAAGGAGGATTATCCCATCATTAATTAGGTGTTGTACCATCAATCCAATCTAGGAGGACCACCTTATCATTGTCTAGGTGTTATAGCATCACTCCAATATAGGAGGACCACCTTATCATCATCTATGGTGTTATAACATCACTCTAATCTAGGAGGACCACTATATAGTTATCTAGGTGTTATAACATCATGCCAATCCGGAGGACCACCTATTGTCAAATCCACTCAGGAGGACCATGGTGTTATAACATCACTCCATCTAGAGGACACCATATCATTATCTAGGTGTTATAACACCACTCCAATACAAGAGGACCACCTATCGTCAACTCCATTCAGAAGGACCATGGTGTTATAACATCACTTCATCCTTAGAACCACCATATCATCATCTGGGTGTTATAACATCACTCCAATCAAGGAGGACCACCTATCGTCAACTCCAGTGAGGAGGATCATGGTATCATAAAATCACTCCATCTGGAGGACCACCATATCATCATTTGGGTGTTATAAAATCAGTCCAATCTAGAATGACCATCCTATGGCTACTCAATTGGCCTCATCGCATGCACATTAGCCATCCGACTTGATGGCGTTATAACATCACTCCATTCGTAGGACCACCATATCATCATCTGGGTGTTATAACATCACTCTAATATAGGGTGACCATCCTATGGCTACTCAACTGGACTCATCACATGAACGTTATCCCACCTACTGGAGTTGCGGTATGTGTGCACCCATACCATATTAGACATGTCTTACACAGTGAGGGGTAGATAATCCTGCAGGAAAGAACTCAGAGTCATAGCTCAGGTCATGGTCTAACCTTTAACAATGTGAGAGTGTCTCAAGCGAACTCATCGTAATATGTCGAGATGTCCATAACAAGGATCTCCCATCAATTTGTCGACTCTCCCAATCTCAAGGATAGTCACAATATTCCTCCCCAATGTCAGTCATGGAGAGCTTATCTAGCTTGTAGTGCAATCTACCTTGGAGAGTGTAGTTAGCCTTGTTGTGTCCTTTTTCTTCATGAACTTGTCCTTGTAGCTCTTGAAATGTATCATTGAAGTCCTCATCTTTTAATATTCCTCTTGTATTGATCATGAAAGGTTTTATGTGTGTTGGTGAAATTATATGTACAATATATAACCAACCATAAATTAATCAACCAAAATTCGTAATCAGTAGAGTTGCTACAATATATGTGATGGAAACAGGTAATCTAATCTATCATCACTTAGTATAGTGGAGCCTAAATCACTGTTAAACATAAGCTTTGTTTTTCCCAAGCACTAATCACAATTTCTGATCTAAAAACTTATCAAGAAATTTACCAGAGAGTAAATGCTCTAGTTACAATGTAATGTAATCCTTCTTATTCTATTCTTCACACTCTTCAAAATTGATTAACATTGGGTAAAGGGATAGAATTTAATAAACAACTGATAATTATGGAAACTACTCTGTTTTTACATAGAAACATAAATCTTGTCAAGATTTCCATTTGTTGGATCATGTAGTACAAAATATGGAGTCTTGATCTGTTCCTGGATTAGCACACTTGGAATTTTAAAGTCAATTCTGAAAGAAATCACAATTTGAAACATGCAATAAGAAAAACCTCATAAACTCTACAACTACCCTTCACACATTGCTTGTTATATACTCACTAAAAGATCCGGTGCACCACACACTTATTAAACTCACAACAATGCAACTAAATTCACAACTCACTCACTCCTCTTATTCATAAAGAGCTAGAAATCACAATGCAATATCTACACTATATAAATTTAAATTATAACATGGACATAAAATTGAATCAATAGATATAAGAACTAGTATCGGATGAAAAACTATATTAATAATTTACAACAGGCTTACCAAGATGGATCGATGGGCCCTTTCTGATTCCAACAAGGAAGGTGTTAAAACTCACAGAATATTAAATTCTAAAGAACGCATAGAATCATTGAAATTGAATTTATATTAACCTTCAATAGTTGAGTAGCAGTTTACAGAGGATACATATTCAGAATGAAATGTGGCATCATAACAATATCATATATCATATTTATGATCACCTACATGCCCTCTTTTAAAAGAGAAACGACCTGGAACAATGGAAACTAAAGATTATTCAGATATGGAAAAACACACCATTCTTGGCTGAGTAGATATTCATCCCTTCAAAATAGTTGACACGTCATTAACTTTCATTAAGATGCCTTCATCCTTTTGTTGCATAGAGAAATTTTCGCCCTTATGAAGCATTGACATTCTTCAATGTAATGTAAGTCCTTGTTATCGCACAATCTGTACTTTCCCAAAGCCCAAGGCAAGTGAGGCAAGATTAGCGTAACAAGGGGGTGATCTATCACTGTCACCTTGATAGGAAACCTCTTTATATTTAGGAGTATTTATGTTTACCCCAAGGGAGACATCCCTAGTGACCTAAAGGGATGATGAAACTAAGACAAGGATGCAAGAATACCCCCCTCTCACTGGTCACTCAAGTCAAAAGGTCTTTATGTCTTAAGAGATGAAGCAAATGTAATGATTGAAATGTACCTACCTAGAGCAAGACAACAACAAAAAAATATAGCAGTTTCAAGTAAAAAATGATGTTAATGCTTCAATAAGATAATGAACCTTTGAAATATATGTTGGCTGATATAAAATTGCAACAATATGAAAGTTTACAACAACAATAAGTATTTTATAACAATTGCAATAAATATGCCTCAAAATTGCTTGAAAAGACAATGAAAATGTATTTTTTACTAGGAAAAATAATAATTAATTGTCACAAGCAATTTCTGAAGTGTCTATCTAGCGTTAAAGGTCAGTTTTGCAGAAAATTTGTTGTAGTTAGATGGTTGTAGCAAACTTTTGTAACAACAACAAATAGGTTAGTGATCTAGGCTAAACTAGGGTTAGAGATAGTTAGTAAAAGCTTAGGAGAAGAGTGTTTGAGTGCTTAATAAATCCTTCAATAGGAGAGAGGATAGAACTAGTGCTTTCTAGGGCTTATGGAGTTAAGTGGACGGCTTCTTCTAAGGCTGTAAATCAATTTTGATAGTGCATAAAAGTCTAAGAGGGAAAATGCATAGGAGAAGTAGTAAATTAAGTCCCCCTATGCATTTTCCTCAAGAAACACGATACTCGGGTGTAGGAAATTCTAGGTCCGAACACCTTTCTCTCCTTAGGCTTCTTATGGGATAATAACTTAGGAAAAGATAACTAGGTCAAAACATTAGAGTGATAGGAAACTAGGGCTCTAGGGATTCACTAGTTACTAGATCAATTCAATGAAACTCTTGACAAATAAAAAGTAAGAAAGTAGCAGTTTAAGTTCCTTACTTCAATCATTAAGTATATCATGGAATTTCATAGTCTTGTATGAGCAAATAAAACCATACATAAACCATTCAATAGATGACAAAAAAGAAGATTTTACCTACTTGCACAAAGAATAATCATGAAAATACCATGCAATATCACCATAAAAGTTTCCAAGATTGATGTAACTTGCAAAAATTAGCCTTATACAAGAGTGAGCCTCACAATTTCAGCCAATAGCCCTTCTAGGGAGAAAATTTCAGACCTCTCCTCTTGTGTGAGGAGTTGTGATGTAAAAATGAATGTACTTTATGTTTATTTATACAAAATTGGTGACCTTTAATTAATTTTACGTCAAAATAAGGCCGACCTAGCCAATTTACAAATAAATTCAAATTTGGCATAAATAAAATTAATTAGCATCTAAAGACACCTCCAAGGGTGACATCATGCCCTTCTAGGGTGACGTTGATTTTATGGTAAGCTAATGCATTTTAATTTTCTTTCTTATTTAGCATAAACTGAATCATAACTACTGCAGAAAATGAAGATCACATGAAGAATAACCATGCACAAGAACACAAGAAGTATCATGGGAAACCCTTCTCAACAAGGGAAGAAAACCCAACCAATCCTTTGCTATATTCTCAAGAGAAAGACCTCCCACACCATCACCAAACCTAGCACACAAAAGGGTGCTATAATTCTCATAATTCCAGACAACAACTTCTGAAATCATGAGATGACACAATGTTGAGTGTGTTTCCTCAATGGAGATTCACTTTTATTTATATAATACTTATCACATCAAATGATGTGTCTACTGGCACAATAGGGCTAACCTCAATAACTCAAAATATAATTAAAAATTACCATATTAATTATCTTTTACATTAATTATATTTTATATTAATTATGTTTTACATTAAGGTGGGGCCGACCTGTACCCTTTACATAACAAATAGGGTTACAGGTAAGTCTGACTCTTAAACAATATAGAAAGGGATATCATACACCCACTAGTGCTCAGCCACTAGGGGCACATCCATATGTGCTCAGCCACAGGGTTGTCTCTCTATCTCACCGCGTCTCACAGGAGAACCACACTCACTAGTGGTCATCCATTAGGATCATGTTGTAACACCCTGTTTCCCCCAGTCTGTAAAAATAACTATATTGGCCAAGAACTATGGCAAACTCAAAGATGTGAATGTTTGATTTGACGGACCTTTGTATAAAAGGTCAATGAATATAAATTATGTTATGAATATGTGTTGCATGACTGCTGGGGAGGGGATGTGCTAAAAGAGACCACAATGGCTAATGAGAGGTGGTGGAAGGGACCTGGAATGGTCGCGTTAACTTCCAACAAACCAATACCATACTGGTTTTTACTTGCTCAAAGACCAAAGCAACTCTCTGACCCTAGAATGAATTACCCGCTAGGATGGTAGGTGGGGAGGCTCCTCAAGAGTTAATGAGGGGATGGGGGCGAACTGCCCATCCGTAGAAGCTCTTAGACCTGACCACAGATGGGGGAATTTGCGCCACACGCATTCTTGCAGAAAACGCAAGAAAGGAAGTGTGGGGGAAGAAAAAGAGAAACACGCGTGATAGGGATCGCGGAAGAGAACCTGGAGGAACTCTGGAAATACAGGGATTTCTGAACAGAGGAGGAGGAGAGTAACCTTCATCCTTGACTTTCGTTGAGCTGGAAGTAGGATACTGAATCTCAATCATCATGGTCTAGCTCGGGGGTGGCTAGTGGTAAATCCATTTGGAGTCACTGAGCCTAAGGTTGGGTGGAAACGAGCACCCCTCTCAACAGTCGCGTCACGTCTGGTGTTTTCTGATAAGTGTTATGTCTTGTATTTTGAATTGAATATCACAAATGCATGCTCATGTTTATATGCTCATAAATGGTTTCTGTATAGAAGTGTTTTCCTTGTGTTTTGATTGGAAATAATGGATGCATGCTTATACTTATATGACCATAATCAGTTTATGTATAGAATGAATAAGTTCATAATACGAGTCCGTTCCCTTGAGATTTGTCCCATCTATTGACTCACACTGTGTCCTGGTTTAATTTCCCAAAGGAACTTTTTTTTCGGGGAGTTTCCCCACATTTCAGAGTCGGAGTGAGTTCCTTGAAAAGACTACCGTTATAGTAAACCCACGAGTTTACTTTACCCCCATCACAGAGTTCATAGCCCGGCAAATTAGGAAGGCCTTTCAGTCAGGTCACCAAGCCAAGGGATAATTACCCAAGAACCCTCTGAAAGATCATGTGATCTGAGTCTAGAAACCTTGTACAAGAAAGAGTAGTTCTCTCAGGTTTCGAAGTCGTGGGAGTTCGAAGCTCCGAGAGGTTGAATCGTGTGATTCAAGCTCAGAAAGGACAGTGAGCCCAGTTGCCTAAAGAGAATACCCCATCATTTGGTAGACGAATGTTCGGAATCCTTTTGGAAATACCCCGAATCGGTTTAGCGTGAATAAGTTTCGGCGTTTTGGCACCTGGGAAACCAGAGGGCAAGACCCCTCGTCTTCGCAAGTCACGAAATCCCGGTATACGAAACCTCGACGCGCTCTATGGATGAGCTAGTTTAGTGTGAATAAGTTTCGAAATTTTGGCACCAGGGAAACCAGAGGGCAAGACCCCTCGTCTTCGCAAGTCATGAAATCCCGGTATATGAAACCCCGACGCGCTCTGTGGATTAGTTGGTTTAGCATGAATAAGTTTTGGCATTTCGGCACCCAAGAAACCAAAGGGAAAGACCCCTTGTTTTTTCCAATCGTGAAATCTCGGTATATGAAACCCCAAATTGGTTTAGCGTGAATAAGTTTCGGCATTTCGACACCCGAGAAACCAAAGGGAAATACCCCTTGTTTTTGCAAGTCGCGAAATCCTGGTACGCGAAAACCTGATGCGCTCTGTGGATGAGCCCTAGGTCACAGGACAGGGCCATGTGGTAGGAAGGAGGAGTCCCGAAAGAATCTGGACCGTCCATTTGTAGAGGATGCATGGTGAAGATCTAAAGTCGTCGGGGTTATGGAGATCGGGGAAATAGGAGTGAAGACCCCGCCAAAATCTCGAAAGGTAGAATGCAGGGATTTAATCTGGGTCATTGATCAAGTCGACAATCTGGACCGGAGATCTGGATGATACCAGGCTTTTGGGTTTCAAGGATTGAAGGAACAAGGGTTCCTTGCAACAGGAATCTCGAAATTCGAGTTCCGGTAGCACCATTTGGTGTTAGCGTGTGTTCACTGAAGTGATCTCATGGAGTAGAAAAAAGGGGAGCCAAGGAGCTCGTTAACCCCATTTTGGGTTTCGGCATTTCAAGGGATAGGGAGTCGGGGAGAGCTCGCACACAGAAATCCTGAAACGCAAAAGCTGGAAGCCCTTTTTGGTAAGGCCTGTGGTCGTAGCCAACGATCACATGGAGGAGGATAAGGGAAGGGATGGTCCATGCTAGGCCCCATAGAAATTCGGGGATTCTATCCCTCGAAGAAAAGACGAAAAATCTAGGTTTCTGTAGTGGGTATGTGACAAATTGGTATCAGAGCATGGTTACAACACTTGGCATGCTTGGGCTCATGGACGAGTTGCATAGAAACTCCATTTGGAGTACTCTTAAAAGGAGTAACTCTCTATCCTAAACCCTTTTATCAAAAGCCGAAGTTAAGAATGAAAATTCCTATTGTGTGAAAGCATTTGAAAAATATGAATTATGCGTTGATTGTGAATGAATATAATGTTGACTAACAACAAGTGTTTTTCCTGCACAACAAGCTGACGATCAACTATGGGAAACTGCAGACGCATAGAATGGTGACGCAGGACGAAGTGGGGAATGGCTCCCACAATAGAGACGAAGAGTCTGATGAAAGGAGAGCGATGGAGACCCCTCCATATCTAGTTGAGACTGTGAGGAGCCTCCTAGTTGAACTACAGAGCTGCAAGGCCGACAACGAGAGGTTGATAAAAGAGCAAGAAAAGAAAATGGAGATTAATGCAGTCTTGCTGCAAAGCTTATCCGACATACAAAGACAATTGTAGCATGGACCTGGCACCAGTCACGTGGACCAACGACAGAAAAAGAGAAGTCGAAGTCCACCTGAGATACAGAAACATGGTCTTTTAAGTGGACACACTGGGAAGAGCACCTCGAGAAAGGTCCACCCCAGAGTTAAAGGACAAGCATTGGACGATTCCTCTGGAGAGGAAACTAGTGACTCAGAGGGATCTTCTAGTAGCAGAACTAGTTCTTATTCCCAAAGAAAACGGAAGAAGCGAAATCATTCCAAAAATCATAATCTCGAAGAATTCAAGAAGGCCAAACCACCCTCTTACGACAGTGAAATAAAGAAGGGAGAGGAAGAGGAGGCCTGGCTACTTGGACTAATGAAGTATTTCAGAGTCCATGTCTTCTCAGAAAACTTGAAGGCCTAATTAGCCACTTTCAACTTGAATGGAAAGGCTTCCATTTGGTGGGAAGACCTTAAGAATGTAAAAGGGATTCACGAAGAGGACCTATCTTGGGAACGGTTTGAGAAATACTTCAGGAAGAAGTATCTGTCGAAAAAGTATTTCGATGAAAAGACTAAAGAATTCTATGAACTCAAGCTAGGGAAATGCACCATAGAGGAATATGTTAGCAGATTCCTCGAGTTGTTGAGGTACGTACCCTATATAAAAGCAGAAAAGGAAAAGGTGCAATGATTCATCAGTGGACTACCTAAGGACTATCAGAATAGGATTGAGTTTGACGAGCCAAAGACCCTAGAAGACACTATCCGAAAGGAAAGATATTGTTATGAATAGCTTGGACATCGAACATAACCTCTCGAAGGCTGGAAGCAGAAGAATAGTTTGGGATTCCAGAAAAAGGGGTTTAAATCCCCAAGATTTAAAAACTATAAAAAGGACTCAAGGATGAGCTTCCAAACTCGAAGTGTACACCAGCAGAATTTCCCCTCCTAGAGCGGAAATAAACCTTTTGGATCTATCCCAGGAAAGATTGATAACCCAAAGAGAGAACCCTTGAAATGTTGGGGTTGTGGAGAAGAGCGTCTATTGAGGGACTGCCTGCACCGACAACAAAATAGTCGGAGAATTTACAACGTTCAAGAAGCTACCACCATCAATGACATGGCCAGGAGTATGTCGCAATTTTATGCAGCCATGGATAATAAACAAGCTGACCACCAAGCTTCAGTGGTGGAGATGGAAGGTATGATCACCAACCATCTAGTGTCTATTCTAATTGACCCTGGTTCAAATTTGAGTTATATAGCTCCTAAGGCTATTGATAAGTGTAAATTATAGCCATATAAACATGCCAAGCCATGGTTGGTACAGTTAGCCACTGACACCAAAAGAAAGGTAGCGGAGGTCATACCAGCTTGCCAATTCACTATGAGTGAATTCCCCACCCAAGCAACCCTTAACATACTACCCATGGGATTGTATGACCTGTTGATTGGTATGGACTAGCTAGCCACATATAAAGCCAGACTGGACTGTTACCATAAAACCTTAGAATGTGTAAGTGAAAAAGGAAGAAGCATAACCCTTCAAGGGATCCAAAAACCTGTCTAGGTGAGACAAATATCATCCCTTCAAATGAGAAAGTATTGCAGAAAGGGATGTCCACTATATGTGATACAGGTGTTGGAATCAGTTGAAGATGACAAACCAAGCCTCGAAGACCACCCCACACTAAGAGAATATAGAGATGTGTTTCCGGAAGAGGTACTGGGTTTACCTCCGAGAAGGGACATTGACTTCTCAATAGAACTTGCACCAGGAGCGGTGTCAGTGTCTAGGACACCCTGCAGGATGAGCACACCCGAGCCACTTGAGCTTAAATTACAACTAAAATAAATGATGGACAAAGGCTATATCCAGCCCAGCGTGTCTCCATGGGGAGCACCAATCCTGTTTGTGAAAAAGAAAGACGGTACCCTCCGGCTATGCATAGATTATAGACAACTCAATAAGGTAACCATAAAGAACAAGTACCCCTTACCCAGGATCGATGACCTGTTCGATCAATTGGGAGGTGCTTCCATCTTCTCAAAGATTGACTTGAGATCTAGATACCATCAAGTCCG
>ML785920.1:524922-535330 GCA_009831015.1 Picea engelmannii | reverse complement strand
GGGACTTGTAGCCTATAGGCTAGCACTTCCTCCCATAGTAAAAGCACATAATGTTTTCCATGTTTCATTATTGAAGAAATATGTACATGATTCTAATCATATAATTGACTGGTCTGTGATCCAGGTGGAACCGGAGGGAGAATACCTTCCAGAACCTCAATTCATATTGGACAAAAAGGAAACCCCACTCGGGAACCGAACCATTGCACAGGTCAAGGTGCAGTGGAAACATTTTGGCCCAGATGAGGCTACATGGGAAATGGAAGATGCCATGAAACAGGAATATCCGATTTTGTTTACTTCTGTACATACATGTCATATTGATAGATAAAACATTGAGGATGACGTTCCTTTAAGGGGGAAGGAATTGTAACACCTTGTTTCCCCCAGTCTATAAAAATAACTATATTGGCCAAGAACTATGGCAAACTCAAAGATGTGAATGTTTGATTTGACGGACCTTTGTATAAAAGATCAATGAACATAAATTATGTTATGAATATGTGTTTCACGACTGCTGGGGAGGGGATGTGCTAAAAGAGACCATGATGGCTAATGAGAGGTGGTGGAAGGGACCTGGAATGGTTGCGTTAACTTCCACCGAACCAATACCGTACTGGTTTTTACTTGCTCAAAGACCAAAGAAACTCTCTGACCCTGGAATGAATTACCCGCCAGGATGGTAGGTGAGGAGGTTCCTCAAGAGTTAATGAGGGGATGGGGGTGAACCGCCCATCCGTAGAAGCTCTTAGACCTAACCACGGATGGGGGAATTCGCGCCACACACAATCTTGCAAAAAAGGCAAGAAAGGATGTGTTGGGGAAGAAAAAGAGGAAACACGCATGATAGGGATTGTGGAAGAGAACCAGGAGGAACTCTAGAAATACAGGGAGTTCTGAACAGAGGAGGAGGAGAGTAACCTTCGTCCTTGACTTCCGTTGAGATGGAAGTAGGAGACTGAATCTCAAGCATCGTGGTCTAGCTCGGGGTGCCTAGTGGTAAATCCGTTTGGAGTCACTGAGCCTATGGTTGGGTGGAAACGAACACCCCTCTCAGCAATCGCGTCACGTCTGGTGTTTTCTGATAAGTGTTATGTCTTGTATTTTGAATTGAATATCACGAACGCATGCTCATGTTTATACACTCATAAATGGTTTATGTATAGAAGTGTTTTCCTTGTGTTTTGATTGGAAATAATGGATGCATGCTTATACTTATATGACCATAATCAGTTTATGTATAGAATGAATAAGTTTAGAATACGAGTCCATTCCCTTGATATTTGTCCCATCTACTGAATCACACTATGTCCTGGTTTAATTTCTTGAAGGCACCTTTTTTCGGGGAGTTTCCCCAGATTTCAGAGCCGGAGTGAGTTCCTTGAAAAGACTACCGTTATAGTAAACCCACGAGTTTACTTTACCCCCATCACAGAGTTCATAGCTCGGGGAATTAGGAAGGATTTTCAGTCAGGTCACCAAGCCAAGGGATAATTACCCAAGAACCCTCTGAAGGATCATGTGATCCGAGTCTGGAAACCTTGTACAAGAAAGAGTAGTTCTCTCAGGTTTCGAAGTCGTGGGAGTTCAAAGCTCCGAGAGGTTGAATTGCGTGATTCAAGCTCAGAAAGGAAAGCGAGCCTAGTTGTCGAAAGAGAATACCCCATCATTTGGTAGAAAAACGGGCGGAATCCTTTCGGAAATACCCTGAATCAGTTTAGCATGAATAAATTTCGGCATTTCGTCACTCGGGTAACCAGAGGGCAAGACCCCTCGTCTTCGCAAGTCACAAAATCCCAGTATACGAAACCTCAACACGCTCTATGGATGAGCCAGTTTAGTGTGAATAAGTTTCGACGTTTCGACACCCGGGAAACCAGAGGTAAAGACCCCTCGTCTTCGCAAGTCGCGAAATCCCAATATACGAAACCTCGATGCGCTCTGTGGATGAGTCGATTTAGCGTGAATAAGTTTTGGCATTTTGGAACCCAGGAAACCAAAGGGCAAGACCCCTTGTTTTCGCCAGTCACGAAATCCTGGTATATGAAACCCCGAATCGGTTTAGCATGAATAAGTTTTGGCGTTTCGACACCCGGGGAAACCAAAGGGAAAGACCCCTCGTTTTCGCAAGTCGCAAAATCCCAGTACGCGAAACCCCGACGTGCTCTGTGGATGAGCCCTAGGTCACAGGACAGGGCCATGTGGTAGGAAGGCGGAGTCCCAAAAGAATCTGGACCATCCATTTGTAGAGGACGTGTGGCAAAGATCTAAAGCCATCGGGGTTCTGGAGATCTGGGAAATAGGAGTGAAGACCTCGCCAAAATCTCGAAAGTTAGAATGTCAGGATTTAATCTGATCCTTTGATCAAGTCGACAATCTAGACCAGATATCCAGATGATACCGGGCTTTCGAGTTTCGGGGATTGAAGGAACAAGGGTTCTTTGCAACAGGAATATCGAAAGTCGAGTTCTGGTAGCACCATTTGGTGTTAGCGTGTGTTCACTGAAGTGATCGCATGGAGTAGGAAAAATGGGAGCCAAGGAGCTCGTTAACCCCATTTTAGGTTTCGACATTTCAAGGGATAGGGAGCCAGGGAGAGCTCGCACACAAAAATCCCAAAATGCAAAAGTTAGAAGCCCTTTTTGGTAAGTCCTGTGGTCGTAGCCAACAATCACATGGAGGAGGATAAGGGAAGGGATGGTCCGCTCTAGGCCCCATAGGAATTCGGGGATTTTGTCCCTCGAAGAAAAGACAAAAAATCTAGGTTGTCGTAGTGGGTATGTGACACATGTTCACCTGTGCTCATCCACTGGCATGTCCAACTCAACAAATCTTCTTTCTCACTGCGTTACATAGGAGGGTCATTTGGAGTTCATCATCTCAACTCTCTGCTCAGAGGAGGCTAATAGATCCTTTCATTTCTATCTCAGAATGATGCACCCAACTCATGGTATTTCACATGTTCACTTGTTCTCAGCCATAGGCATGTCCAACTCAACATATCTTCTTTCTCACTGCATTACACAGGAGAATCATCTGGAGTTCATCGCAATTCTTTGTAAGGAGGAGGCCAACACAAGGTTCCAGTTTTGTCTCAGATAGGAACCACACACCCAAATCAGGGGCTCTCTCTTAGGTCTGTGTTCTAAAGGATGTCTCACACAGCTATAATCATCAACACTCCCTCTTAGCTAGGGAGGTAATCTTCACCAAGTTAGTTTCTCACAGAAGTACTCGAACTTTGTATTGGCAAGCGGTTTGGTGAATATATCTACAATCTGCACATGTGTAGGAAGGTAATGCACATGTACTTATTTCCTCTGTAACATGTCTATGATATAATGATATTTTATCTCAATGTGTTTCGATCTATCATGAAACATGGGGTTCTTAGAGAGATTCACACAACTTTGATTATCACAAGTAATAATATGATCCATCTGATGATCAAATAAATATGTCAGAAGCCACACTTCTTTGCAGACTGCCATACTAATGCTATATACTCTGCTTCTGCGGTACTCAAGGCCATAGAGATTTGTTTCCTACTGCACCAGGAAACTAGGTTCAACTCCAAGGTAAAACAACAATCAGATGTGCTCTTCCAGTCCACTGTACACTTTGCTCAATCTGTATCGACATATCCCTGCAAACTCAAGTTCACACTGGAGGCATGTCTCAGGCCATATCCAACTGTGTCTCATATATATCTCAATACATGCTTTACTGTTATCCAGTGAGTCTATCTCGAATGACTCATGGATTGAATAAGAACATTTATTGCATAGCATATATCAGGTCTGGTGTTAACTAGATACATCAATGATCCAATCAGCTATCAGTACACATGTGGATCAATCTCGTCTGAATCATCATAATTTATTTTTTGTCAAATCCATCACCATCAGTGTAGACATGGATTTGCATTCTGTCATACTGAACTTCTTTAATATCCCCACTGTATATTTTCCTTCACTTAGGAAATGTCTCATTGGTTCTCTGTCATACTTCTTTTCCCAAGAAGTAGTGCATCATACCCAGATCCTTCATCTCGAAATCAGAAGTCAAAGCTTGCTTGTAACAACATGGCTTCTTGAATAAGTCATCAAAACCAGGCTCTCGTCACCAACAATGTAATAGGATAGGTTTGGATCAACAACACTCTTCAGTATGCATGTGGATCAATCTCTTCTGAATCATCATCATTTATTTTTCGTCAAATCCATTACCATCGGTGTAGACATGGATTTGCATTATGTCATACTAAACTTCTTTAATATCCCCACTGTATATTTTCCTTGACTTAAGAAATGTCTCATTGGTCCTTTGTCATACTTCTTGTCCCAAGAAGTAGTGCATCATACCCAGATCCTTCATCTCGAAATCAGAAGTCAAAGCTTGCGTGTAACAACACGGCTTCTTGAATAAGTCATCAAAATTAGACTCTCGTCACCAACAATGTAATAGTATATGTTTGGATCAGCAACACTCTTGTTGAAACCCAAACTCATCAAGAATCCATCTATCTGATTTAGTTTCCAACTCATGGATGGTAGTACAGATGGAAGTGCATCGGGCTACTGGATCAATATGTCTCATCATAGTTTACTCCCTCTGCTTGTGAGAATCCTCTGACTACAAGTCTCGTTTTGTATTTCTCGACATTTCCATCAACTGCATGTCTGTTTGCCTCTTGTAGATTTTTTCAAGCCCAAACAGGCCTTTTATGGCCTACTGCAAAGTCTCTGGGAATATCAATTGGATCAACTTGGATCAATAATTGTCTCCCTCTGAACTACTGAATAGGAGAAGGTATTTGTCTTTTCCTTCTTCTCAAATAGTTTTGACTCCCTCTGAGTCAAGTGAATCCCTCTGAAATCTTGAAGGAAAAACATATTTATTTGTTGTTAACCTGCCTAGAACAAGGAAAACAATGAAAGGAAACAAGACAAGAATATCTCCTAGAGGAGATTCATGAGTACATATCTAGAATCAAAACAATTTAAGGATTGTTGTCAAAGCTACAACCCCTACTTGTAATATAGCATGATAATTAAAAAAATTAAACCTAGAGTCTTCACTTCCAGTGTGTTGTTCTTTTGTATATACTAAGATCCCTCTAGATCAACGATTGTACCAAGGGTTCCTTCCTCCTGCAAGTACCGTTATGACAATGACGCAAATAATATATATAAGTGCATACCTGAGAGTGTACACCAATGGAGGTTATGCTTGTTTCTCAATGTCATGATGAGCAATGACATTCCTTGACTTCTCTTGGGGTGGCTAATGTTTCTTTCTTTTCACATTACTATCTCTCACATCAACTATCTTCAAGATTTCATTATTTGGATAGTACTTTATGTTTGATAATTTGTCAAATGGATGACACATCCATTTCTTCATCATTTTTTGATTCTCTGAAACGAATTAGTACTTGGGACTATTTTTTTCCTTTCAATATAAAACACGGTACATCTTCTCTATCGATATATGATTGTTGTGTTATGTCAATATCTTTTATAAACGAAATCTTCATTTCTTGGCAATATTACTTATTGTTGAATGCTAGTTATGACTCCATATTCACAATGTTCGTGTCTCTTAACCGTAATCTCAGTAATCCAATTTATTGCAAGGAATATTTTAGCCAATCACACTACTTCCAGTGGATGTATTTTATACTTATCTTGTATACATGTCACTTCTACCCTTTTGGATGGCTCAGTATCCTCTAAGCATCCGATTATCAACTGAACCAAATTCTCTAGATTGGTGGATGTTTTCTTTTCACCTCTCCGCATTACAAGACCAAAATTTTCTGCAATATTCTTACTCCTGCTCTTCACTCCCACTTGAAGGGCTATTGCATTGTCCCTTTCATATTTTAGGCATCTAAGTTCGATGCAATGACTGAAAAGGAGCTGGGATAGTACTCGGTGATTCCCTCCCACTGCAAGTGGTGGCATTCGAATCCACGACATGATCATTGAATTGTGTTTGAAGGGATTTGCATAAAAATCCATCCCTTTGTGTCTTGATATAATACTTATATCTAAGATTCTACTTCACCAAACTCAGTTTTGAAAGACCGCAACAAGTTTTATGTTTTCACTCCTCACACTCTAAATTCGAACTGTGTCTAAATATGATTCTACTCCACTAAACACATTTTGAAATGCTAAATCGAGTTGGGCAACAATAGAGATTTATCGCCCTCCTAATCGCCTTCATATCCCTATCTGTATCCCTGTAAGGTTGTGCGTAACCTCTCTTTCATTAATAAAGTTTCACCTCAGTTCCTCGAAAATAAACTTACTAATGATGCCACAGGTCTGCAGGCTAAATTTCCTTAATTATGTTGCCAAATGTCTGCGGTTAAGTCTGTAAGGGTTTGTTATTAGGTACCCAGACTTCCATGACAAATTTTAGAGGAGGGTTACCACATAATTGAGGAGAGGTCTGCCTTCTTGCATTTCTTCTGGGTTGTGGCAACCTTAGAGGCTTGCAGCTAGCCTCTTCTCTACCACATAAAATTAAGGGAGGTCCGGCCTCAACCTTTACCACTTAAGGAGAGGTCCAACACTCTTTTCTTTATGCTAGCACAAAGGTCTCCTTCCATGGCTTCCTTCCCTTTTGACTGTGCACATAATCATCTTCAAGACTGCTCTGAAACCATGTTGATTTTATGGTAAGCTGATGCATTTTAATTTTCTTTCTTATTTAGCATAAACTGAACCATAACTACTGCAACAAACCATGATCACATGACGAATAACTATGCACAATAACACAAGAAGTATCCTTGGAAAACCTTCTCAAAAAGGGAAGAAAACCCAACTAATCATTTGCTATATTCTCAAGAGAAAGACCTCCCACACCATCACCAAACCTAGCACACAAGAGGGTGTTGTAATTCTCATAATTTCAAACCACAACTTTTGAAATCATCAGATGACACAATGTTGAGTGTGTTTCCTCAATGGGGATTCACCTTTATTTATATAATACTTGTCACATCAAATGATGTGTCTATTGGCACAATAGGGCCGACCCCAATAACTCAAAATATAATTAATAATTACCATATTAATTATCTTTTACATTAATTATCTTTTACATTAAGGTAGGGTCGACCTGTACCCTTTACATAACAAATAGGGTTACAGGTAAGTATGACTCTTGAACAATATAGCAAGGGATCTCATACACCCACTAGTGCTCAACCACTAGGGGCACATCCATCTGTGTTCAGCCACAGGGATGTCTCTCTATCTCACTGCATCTCACAAGAGAACCACATTCACTAGTGCTAATCCACTAGGATCATGTTCATCAGTGCTCATCCATAGGCACGTCCAACTCAACATATATTCTTTCTCGTTGCGTTACACAGGAGGGTCATCTGGAGTTCATCATCTCAACTCTCTTCTCAGAGGAGGATAATACATCATTTCATTTGTGTCTCAGAACGATGCACCCAGTTCATGGGATTTCACACGCTCACATGTGCTCAGCCATAGGCATGTCCAACTCAGCAGATCTTCTTTCTCACTGCGTTACACATGAGAATCATTTGGAGTTCATCTCAACTCTCTGTAAGGAGGAGGCCAGCACAACATTCTAGTTCTGTCTCATATAGGAACCACACACCCAACTCAGGGGCTCTCTCTCAGGTGGAACATTGGGCCTAGAATGTAGAACACTTGGCCTCCAAAGGCCTTAGATGATGCCCACACGTGCCACAAGCTCACAACTTCCTCCAAAATGAAAACCCTAGATCTGGATGACATTCAAGGTCATGATGGTGACGTCCTGGGCCTTTAAGGGCCAACGTCCATGTGGAAGATAAATATCCCCCCAGGTCTAGGGTTTCCAGGGTGCCTGCAAAGGAAATGTCCTTCTTTCTTCCTGGTGCAAATCTCTGATGTCATATTGCCCCTAGCTGGGGTTACAACATCCATCTGTGGGATTGAATTCCCCATGAAGGTCCAAGCTAATCATTCCCTCATGTGTACCTGTCCACCAGGCAAGGTCCTGCAACAACAAGTATGCCCTCTAGGGGTTCATAGGTCACAGGGATCATAGCAAGTAAATCACATCCAATAATTGAATTACCCAAACATGTGCATCAAACCCCCCTTAACCCATACAAATGCTTAAAGACATTATGCAATTTGACAAGTTAGGTTTGAAGAAGGTCTCAAGGTGTCCTATTGGGCTAACCTCGCTTAAGTTTGGGGTATTTCCCTGGTGGGAGCCTATCCAAGTCATGTAAGTGTATGAGGTGGCATGGGGTAAGTGTTTGGGCATGGGGTGCAGTAACAATAGGAAAATGTAAGTCTTACCTGTGGGTGCCTTTGTAGAGGGAGAGATGCACCTTGTCATAAATGCAATTGTTTCCTAGCCCATTCATTGCCTTTTATTCTTAGCTTTAGTTATTTTTATCTTTTGCTTTTGTGTTTTAAGGGAAAAGTTGAGGGCCACTGTCCTAGCTTGATGACCAGAGATTACATTTTTATCCACAAACACTTTGTTGGCATATTTATTATGGGTAGACAGAAGGCAGAGTATTTGTTTTTCATTGATGGCAAGCTCATCCCGACAATGATGAACAAGAGAAAGTGGCAAGACCA
Organism: Picea engelmannii; assembly: GCA_009831015.1. NCBI lineage: Eukaryota > Viridiplantae > Streptophyta > Pinopsida > Pinales > Pinaceae > Picea > Picea engelmannii. Next base: position 526,694 of record ML785920.1, on the reverse strand, counting down.
ACAACGCAACGATGATCACATGGCAAGATCATAACCGTAAACTCCAGGAGTCAAGGAAGCAACTCACGGCAGAAAATCCTGAAATGTAATAGATCATAGCATGTCAAAGACTCCATTTCGTAGTTTCATAGACCGGGAAATCAAAGTTTTGAATACCAGGAGTTCGAGCAGTCAAGAGTCGAGAGTCTTCATTACAGGAGCCCTGAAGTCACGAAATGCGAAACGCCGAAATCCTGAAACAGGCACATCAACAAAGAGTTTCACAAACTAGGAAATAAATCCATTTCGGAGTTCCAGATACCGGGAGTTGGAGGAGTCAAGAGTCGAGACTCTTCATCACAGGAGTCTCGAAGTCGCGAAATGAGAAACGCCAAAATCTTGAAACAGGCACATCAACAAAGAGTTTCGTAGACCGGGAAATAACTCCATTTCGGAGTTTCAGATACCAGGAGATGGAGTGTCGAAACACTTCACCACAGGAATGTCGAAATGTCAAAATGTCGAAATGCGAAAAACACCTTTTGGTATAGGTTTCAGTTACCAGGAGTTGGAGTGTCGAAACACTTCACCACAGAAATCGCGAAATGCGAAATTGTGACATGGAGTTTCGAGGATCGGGACATGGAGTTTCGGGGATTGCGACATGGAGCGTCAAGATATCTCATCACAAGAATTGTCGAAATCACGAAATACCGAAATGTGAAATTGTGACATGGAGTTTTGGGGATCGCAACATGGAGTTTTAGGAATTCGCGAAATGCCAAAAGGGACTATTGTGAGTCTCGAAGACTCGAAGGGAAAAACGTCGAAATCCCGTCAGTCGTTCAATTAGGAAAAGAAGGGATCAGATTATGAAGTTTTGTGGACCGTTGATCTGGATCCATTTCGAGGATCGCAACTTGGAGAGTCGAGATGCTTCGCAACAGAAATTCACGACATGCGAAATCGCGAATTGTCGAAATACGAAATGCGAAAGACATTTTGTTTCTTGTAATCCAATGGTGCAGGTGAATTCAAATATGATCGGAGGGCTACTATTTCACCTCACAGTTAATTGATCAGTTATGATTCAGTTAGCAAAACTGATTCATGATTCTTGATCGGTTGGCGATTCAGTTGCTGAGGCATGTGTGAATAAAAGAAGATATGAGACTACTGTGCAAGGTTGGTCGTTCTGAATGAAAAATAAGTTGAACTGTAAGAAAGGGAAAATTACAGTATGCGCAGTGTGAGACCGATAGTATGTGCAGTGTGAGATAAAACTTAGAGATGAGTAACAGATGAGGAATAGACAGAAGCAAGAGAAGAATTGCAGAACAACTTGAAGCAGAGAAGAATTGCAGAACAGACAGAGGAAGAGAAGAATTGCAGAACAGTCAGAAGCAGACCAGATTTATAGAACAAAGAAGAAGTGGTAAGAATCAATTTATCTGTGTTGTTGGTTATTCAATCATTTATTTATAATCAGGGAGGTAGGGTGGTGCTAGGAAGGATTGTTGTCCTCAGAGGTTCAAGTGGGTGCTTGAACACAAGGAGTTGTAGCTTCCATCTGGTTGCAGCCAGAAAAACCAAGGTGGCAGGGTGGTGCAAGGGAGAACAGTTGTTCTTTGTTATACAGGTTGGTTCCTATGTGACTGGAAGTTGGTGCTTCCATCCAGTTGGTGCTGGAACACTTAGGGAGTTGTTGCTTCCTTCTAGTGGGTGCTAGAGAAACCAGAGAGTTGGTGCTCTCAAACAAGTTGGAGCTTGTAAAACAAAGGTAGTAGCCTCAC
>ML785920.1:471581-482711 GCA_009831015.1 Picea engelmannii | reverse complement strand
GTTGGAAGAGGCTTTAGAGGAGTTTCCAGCCAAAGCTTGCACAAACTCTTGGCCTTTTGATTTGGATCTGATATATTGCTGTCATTTCATTCCATTTTCTGTAGCTAACACTCTCTTAGATAGGTCAAAATATAAATTTTTCAATTCAGATTTTTACATATAAAATTTCTGTGTAAAAACAGAAATTTTTTGTAACATTTTGGGTGTGTTTTGCAGCATTTCCAGCAAGCTTTTGCTTGTTGTTTTTTGCAGGTACATACCAGAAAAGAGGGGGAAACGCTGCTCAAAGCATTCAAGAAGACTTCCCCAAGAAACCCTTTCGGTTGGGTAACTATTTCCCAACTTTTCTCCTCTAAATTCCAAGTTCTATTTCATTATTTCATTATTTTGGATCCATAATAATGAACTAACATAGTATAGTTTGTTTTACTTGCAAGTTAATCATTTTCTTTATTCATTTAGTTGTTGGCCCCTCTTGTCCAAAAGACAAGTTTGTGTGGCCTTTTCATTTTATTAATTTGCTCTTAGATTAGATAACCCTCCTTGGCCAACAATGGTAGGCTTGCCTCCACCTTGGCCATTGTAAGTGGTTCCATTCTTTAAAGTCCTTTTAATCTTAATAAGCTAATGTGCCGGCACCTTGGGAGAGTAATCCCCAAAATCGCAAGGCCTAAAGGAAACCTATTTTTATTTTGATGTCTATATGCTCTTTAATGTTAAAATAATCTAGATAGTCATCACACCTAAAGTTTCATTTATCCAAGTTTTATTTCATATGCTAATGCTTTAATTGCTTACTAGTTGAATGGTTTAAAAATATCTCTTAAGTGCTAAATCTATTAGTTCCATAAATCATTTAGCTTGATTACATTTCTAGCATATGGTTTAAGATCTTTTCCATTGTCTTGTCTAATCTCTATTTTTCAAGCACATCTTTCACTAAATGGTTAGCATACATATGGATGAGTAATCTTAGATTTTGAAGTTTCTTTTTACTTTCATAAGGCAAGTTGTTCTTGCCCTCCTTTTATCTTGCAAGTTGGATAACTAAATGATGATGTAATGTCATGGTGAATCTATTTGCTTAATGTTCTTTATTTTCATATCATGGTTTAAGTTTTAAGCAAGTGCACTCATAAGCTTTACACGTTTAAGCACATCTTTCTTCACATTTAACTTGCAAATTATACATGTGGAATGGTAAATGAATAAGTGGTATATCTCTTGTATCTTTTCCACTTAAGTTTGATGTGTTAATGCTCTTTAATTTCAATCTTGCAAACACATTTTCTTGAACTTTTTCGGTTCGGCCATGCGCTAAAAAGTGAATTTTTAAGGGTCAAAAATACCTCTAAAAGCAACCCAACACACTAAAAGACCCACCCGCGGGTCATAATAACACTTAGACAACTTTTAGGGGCTTTATTCAGCCATCTCCACCATCTGAAACGGGTTTGAGGAAAACAACGGAAGGAAGTGGTGGGGGACCGTCCCGTGATTCCGTAGGGAGGATCCTTTCCGGGAAGTACTCTTATTGTCAGGGCTGACCGTGGAAGCTAGGGTGGGCCTCGTTGCCTTACTATCTTGAGCACCCGGCAGTCATTTGGCCAAGGGAGGAGGAAGCTTAAAGCACAAACATAGTTTAGGGGGAAGGGAACATAAAATTAATCTAACTTTTAAACAACTCCTTAAACATCTAGTTGCATAGCTCATTCATGTGTATTTGGGGATATTAGATGTATGCTTAGAGAACACACATTGATGGTTAATTCATGATTATATCTTTCTTGCAACTCTATGGTGAATGTCTTTGATGTTTTATTGAGCACTTAAGTTAAATATTGAATATCTTATTTTGCTGCTTGTGGTGTGAATCAGGAAGGGGTTGAGTATCCCACTTGGGGAGGCATCACCTTCTTTGATTCTTGGGTGCTTTTATGGTTGCCAGTGAAGGCGGTCCAATAGAGTAAGTGCTATTGGGGCATGCTTGGCTAATGTGTTGATCTCACTTACATCTTGTTGTATTTTTTGTATCTTTGTATCTATTTGTGAATTGTGTAAACATTGTAAACACTTTTAATTAATCATAATCTTTGGTTTGGGGTAGTTTTTTGAACTTTTACTTGTAATATCTTTGTAATAAACCACCCTCAAACTTAGTTGACCCCATTGCCCAACCTTAGGCACTAGTCTTAGTTGACTTAGGGAAAGGGCTGATTTACATTTAGATTAGGCTTGCACTTTGCATTTGCTGCCTTTGCATCATAAGCTAGTTTTCCCCTTTAGCCTTTAACAAATTAAAACTAACACCTAGAACCTTAACACTAAAATCAATCTAGTAACTAGGGACTACCCCCCTTGGCTTCCCTAGGAGTAAGCCTAGAAGAAAGAGGTTCCAGTCAAGGTGACAGTGTGGACTGAGAACCTAGACATTGTGTCTCCGAGGACACACTAAGTGAGTTGGACTTAGCTCACGTTAGCAAGTGTGTATTAGGACGGCAACAAGTTGTTTAGTGAATTCTAGGAGTTAATTTTAGTTTGATAAGTTAGGGGGAAATCTAACCTATATGGCAAGCAACAATGCAAATGCACAATTTTAATGACAGTCAAAACCTTTCCCTAAAGGACAACTAAGACTAGTGCCTAAAGATTGGGCAAGGGGTCGACTAAGTTTATACAAACGAAATAGAAAGAATTAAGTGACCTGATTACAAAAGAATAACTTTGCAATAAGTTACAAGATGAAATAAAACTATGACAAATATACAATGGAAATGTAAGTTACAATATAGAAAAGAGCAAAAGAATAGTTAGAGATATACAACAAGAGATCAACTATTGCCAATGAACAAGAGACAACTAACCATGAAACATATAACTTGAAAAAGCTTGGAAAAGGACAAGTGCGCAACTCAAGTAGATGAAAGAGCCAACAAAGAGCAAGTGCACAATTTCTGAAGCAAAGGGGAAACTAAAATCAAGTGCCCCAACGAGATGGTGCGCAAGTTGAGAGTAGCACGCCCTTGAACATATAAACAACCTCAAAAATAAGTGAAACTTGAAAGTAAAGTGCCCAACTTTGAAGTAAACTACTTGGAATGAAAAGTGCTAGTAAATCAAACCATAAACATGCAAATATGCCTTAAACAACAAGGTTTGCACAATTAAAGATGTTGAAAAGTGAAGCACAAGTGTTGTGAAGTGTAGTACGTAAATTTTAGATAAGTTTTATAGTCTCTCTTTGATTAGGGGGGTTAAGCTGATGTGAAACAAACCTAAACTATGTGTATAACCCTAGACTCTTACCGCTTTGGCCAAAATGATTGTTGGGTGCTCAAGAAGAAGGGAAAACAAGGCCCTTCCCTAGCTCCATAGGTCAACCCAAAAAACTTGGGCACTCAAGCAGGGGGGACACCTAGTGCTGTGAAGTCGTCCCCGACTTAGCATCGCCTGTAGCCTCCACAAGCCTCATTTTTAGTGGTGAAAGTTGTACCAGTCCAAGGTGCCTAATTAGACTAGATAAATTTCCCTCCTAGCCTAGACTAAAAGCTATGATTAACTTGAAAATAAATTACAAAGTAAATGGTTCCCAACTTAAGATACAAGATATTAACCAATTAAATGGTTGCCTAACCTAAGCAAGAGATAGCAAGATTAAAATAGCTTTGCAACTTAACAACTTGAAAGGAAAGGAAACTTGAGCAAAAATTAGCAAGATGAGATATTCACAAACTAAGCTAGACAAGCCTTACAATATAGCATGGGTTGGCTTAGCCAAACCTCTTTGCTAGGTGTAGTCAAAAGTAAATAATGCAAGTAAATAGAACTTGGAAAGTAAATAACAAGATCCTAACCACTCAAACTTGTCTTAAGGACAAGTGGGGCAAACAATAATTGAAATAAAACTTGCAACCTCAACTAAGGCACAAGGAGGAGAACAAGCCTACAGATTTTGTGCCAAAGTGGGTGAAATAAAAAATGAAAGAATTAAATTGACAAGAAAGTAAAGCACCTAGCCTCTCAACCTTGTCTTGAGGACAAGTGGGGCAAAGAATTTAAATGATTATAATAGAAAATTAAATTTAAATCCTACCCTTATGATTTAGCATGGGTGGAAAGGCCAATCCTCTTCGCTAGTTGTAGGAAAACAAGAAATACTTTCCTTGGATCTCCTATTCTAGATCTAAAAGAAAGAAAACTCAAAAAAGAAACCAATACAAATCACCTCAATGAAGCTTAAGATCCTGCACCAAGAGTACTCCCAATGCACACCATATTCATCCAAATATTTTCTATTATTGAAAGCAAGCTTGAGCAAATACTTGCTACAAGCTTGAGAAAAGAAAGAGAGAAAGATGGGGGAGAGAGAAGAGTGGGAGAGAGTTGGGCATAATAACTTTGCACTGATAATAGATGTGAAATGAGGGAGGGGTAGGCATTCTTTTATACCTAGGAGGCAATATAGACCCCTCTTGGATGAGCTCCAAGTGTCACCCAAAATAGTTCATCATCTCAAGGAGGGTGCACTTTTAGGGTTTTAGTCATCTAGGGTTTGTGAAGATCGAGTGTTGGTTAGTCAAACACCAAGTTATATCACTAGAAGGGCACATTTAGGTAGCTTAGGTGTTTGCTTTATTAATTTTTTACTTTGGGTGAGTTCCTCACCAAGGGGGGCGCAACTTCCCTAGTGGGAGGATCAAAGTGAGGTTGTGGATAGGCATGGGGGGTTGATTAAGTTAGAAAAGTGTTTTTCTAACTTGGGAAAATGGCTAGGAATCATCTCCCACTCTTTCTCAAACCTTTTTGCTAATTTTACAATTTTTGGCATTTTTGACTTAGCCAAATTAAGCAATTATCAAAACTGACTTGGACTCCTCATGGAAAATGACCTAGCAAAACTTGTCCAATTGAATTGAAACTTGGTTCAAGGGAGAAGGGGCTCTCATTCCATTTCTTTTGAGTACTCATACCCCTATCAAAATCCCATAGGACCTAGTTTTTACATTTTTACATCAATTTTAATTAAAATTACCATTAACTGGGTAATTTTAAAAAATTAAAAAAACTACTTAGACTCGGAATTCCACAATACTCTAGGAGATGTCTAGCATGGTCATTTACAATATTCATAGACTCTAGTCACGCATTGGGCTCGATTATTAGAACGTATTTCACCACTTTGGAGGATTATTATGAGTGAAAAACTCAAGGGTAATTAAAAATTACCTGAGTATAAAAAACACTTTATGAAAGGACTTCCCTAATGATAAATTCCTAGGCAAATAACCTACAATATGATCCATTCTGACCCATTACATTATTATCCCACGCAAGGGAGCGGAAATTCCAATTACAAAAAGAAGTGATGGGGGCAAAAAGTGTCTTGTGAACGAGAAAGTCTTCAACTTTGTTTCACCATCAGGTACATAGCTTCATGGTACATAGAGTTGACCCCCTAGTTGAAATAGGTGGTCAACATCTGGCTCCACATGGGAATGTGCGTTCGATCTTTTTGAAGGAGAGCATACGAGAACTTCAGAATCTACAAAACAAAGTGCTCACCAATACCCAAAATAAATACATGTATAAAATAAAATAAATAAAATGCTATAAACAATAATTACATAAATGAAATTACTATATACAACAATTACACAATTGAAACTATGATACAATAAATAACATAAGTAACATAAGTACATAATGAAATGAAATAATACAAAATTGAAAGAAAAGGAGAAGGGTTATAAATCTGTTACAAAGGGTATCCCTTTGGACACCAAGTTGCCCATCATCTGAAGAAAAGTTTGAGATGTTGCCCATTCCTTGGAATGTTTATGGCCTTGTGAACGAGAAAGTCTTCAACTTTGTTGCACCATCAGGTACATAACTTCATGGTACATAGAGTTGACCCCCTAGTTGAAATAGGTGGTCAACATCTGGCTCCACATGGGGACGTCTGTTCGATCTTTTTGAAGGAGCGCATACGAGAACTTCAGAGTCTACAAAACAAAGTGCTCACCAATACCCAAAATAAATACATGTATAAAATAAAATAAATAAAATGCTATAAACAATAATTACATAAATGAAATTACTATATACAACAATTACACAATTGAAACTATGATACAGTAAATAACATAAGTAACATGATTACATAATCAAATGAAATAATACAAAATTGAAAGAAAAGGAGAAGGGTTAGAAATACATTACAAAGGGTATCCCTTTGGACACCAAGTTGCCCATCATCTGAAGAAGAGTTTGAGATGTTGCCCATTCCTTGGAATGTTTATGGGCTCACCATCCAAATGGCTGAGATGGAAAGAATTTGGACCTTCTATTTCTTGGATCACATATGGACCCAGCCACAAACTGCCAAACTTGCCATGTCTACTTGGTTTCTCTCTGCCTTTATCCCACAATAATATTGTATCCCCAACTATGAAATCCCTCTTCCTTGCTGATTTATCAAAAGCCTTCTTAACCTTAACCTGATTTCTGCAATTCTGATCATAAGCCCTTCTTCTGCTTTCATCTAACTCTATTATTTGATTGACCATGTTCTAAATTGCATCCTGTTCTGTGGAGAAATCCTGAAGCAAACCATAAGTTGGAAGTCTAAGGTGCACTAGCAACCTAGCCTCCAAACCATAAACCAACTCAAAAGGACTTTTCCCTGTTGTTGTTTTCTTAGTAATTTTGTCATCCCATAATGCATGTTTGATCTTACTATCCCAAGACCTTTTGTTTTCTCCAACAATTTTCTTGACTATGGTCATTAAGTTTTTATTACTTGACTCAGCTTGACCATTTCCTTGGGGATAGTAATCTGATGCATGCGATAAGATAATGCCATATTTAAAATATAAAGAAGACATTTCTGATGAACAAAAAGCTTTAGCATTATCTGTTACTGTCTTTGAAGGCACCCCAAATCTAGTTATAATTCTATCTTCAAGGAAATCCATGACAACCTTTTTAGTTGTTGACTTAGTGGGAATGGATTCAACCCATTTGGTGAAGTAATTTGTAGTTTTTATAACCCATGAATAACCATTACTTGAATTATCTTTGAACTTTCCTATGAAGTCCAAACCCCACTGCTGAAAAGGTGCTTCAACCACTACTGGTTGTAAGGGGAGGGCGTCTAACTTCTGTTTCCTAGTAAAAAGCTGACAAGGCTCACATTTTCTCACAAACTAATGCACATCTGTAAAGATCGTGAGCCAATAATATCCTCCTCTAAGTATTTTGTGAATTGTTGTTTTCGCTGCATAATGACCACCACAAAATCCAATATGGAATTCATCCACTAGTTTCTTAGATTCTACTTCATCCACACATCTAAGGATAATTCCATCAGGATTTCTCCATCCTAACCCATTTCTAGTGAGGACATACTTAGATGATTTTAATCTTAAAGCCCTTTTCTCATGACCCACTAGATGACTTGGACATGTGAGATTCTTAAGATAGAAAACAATATCTGCATACTGTTGACCGCTTATTCAACTAGGAGGGAAACTCCATGTACCATGAATATATGCATAATCAGATGCAAATAAGTCGAAGACTTTTTGGTTCTACAGGGCATTTTTTGTTCCAACACACAGTTTTGTAAGCGGGATTCCCGCACCCCTGCATGGGTTTATAATGTAATAGGTCGCCATGGATCATAGTTAGGTCAGTTGTCTTAGGATGTCTTCATTAAGAGAGTTCCTTTCACTGAGTGTTTTTTATCCTCAAGAGGTTAATGTGGCCTAACCAACTGGGTTAATCTCCCTTGAGTTTTTCACTCCCACTAGCAATAAATTCTCCAAAGTGGTGAAATGCGTTCTACTGAAGTCATTCTTGGGTAGCTAGTGTTTAGGAACAATGTAAATGACCATGTAAGACAACACTCAAATTTTCGTGATTTTTAGTAGAGTCTAGCTAGGTTTTTTTCAATTAATTAATTTTTCCTAAGGTTAGGAATTAAATTAATTAATTCTGGATAATTAATGTAAAACTTAGGTCCATGGGCTTTTGATAGGGGTATTTGTACTCAAAAGAAAGATAATGACACCCCCTACACCCTTGGACCAAGTTTCAACTCAGTCGGACAAGTTTTGTTAGGGTTTTGTCCACTTAAGAGTTTTAGTCGAAAAACAACAATTTTAATTGCTGAACCTAGGACATGGGAAAATGTCAATTTTGTAATAATTAGTCAAATAAGGTAAATTTAGTGTGAGAATTAGTGAGATAGAGACCACCTACCCCACCTAACCCATCCTAACCCTTTCCTAAACCATTACCTACCCTTTTAAACCACTTTTAATTTATTAACTCACCTTTTAATTTTTTCCCACTAAGGAATACATCCCCTCCTTTTAAAACTTGGTAACTCATGTTTTAAATAAATTATGGCTCCCCCTTACCCATCCACGTCACACTCAAGAGTGTGGACTCCATACTCCTCCCACACACTCTTTCCTTACCTCACGTATTCCCCTCAAGCTCACGCTTTCAATCTTTTGATATGCGTCCCCACTCCCACGTAATACTTTGAAGCTCGCTCAATTTAAAACGTGGGTCCCTTCCTCCTCTCTTACGTCTTACCTTAACCCTCCACATCCACTTTGGAGTGTGGACTCCACACTCCAAGCTCACGTTTTCCTCTTTAAACTCACGCATTCCTCTTTTTACCTCACGCCTCCCTTTGATAACTTACGCTTTAATTCTTGGAATGAGATGGAAACATTTCATTTGAAAGTGGAAACCTCAAACACTATTTTGGAATTTGCTTTGACGGAAGGCGTGAGTCTCCTACTCAACCAATACGCCTCCCCTTACTTGCTTTCTTCACCCATCCAACTCACTTACTTGACATTTCCCCTCAACCTAAAAGCTCACTCCTTCATTGGTTGCTTTCCTGTTTGAGTTTTCTTGTCCCTTGGATGTTTGACACTTGTTGAAGATCCAAGAGGAGTCTCTTGATCCCTCGATGCTATTTAAGAGAGCTCTCACTCCCTCATTTAGGACCATTCTTCACAGTATTGTTATGCTACAAAATTCTCTCCATCCCTCTCTCTCTCTCTCTCTCTCTTTCTCTCTCATTATTGTCATATTGTTTTATTGGTTTTGGTTCTTGAAGAGTTTGGAGCAACTTGGTTGCTACAACCTCTTCCCATTGGATAATACAGAAATAGTTTTGGAGGAATTGTGGCATTCAAGATTTGTCTAGATGTGCCACTTATTTGTGAGGTGATATCATTTTTAAATCTTTGTGTTTTGATCAATAGTTGCTTAAGTAAATTAGTTTATTAGGCTAGGTGAGGCAATATTGTAGTTTCCCATTTATATATTTTGTGCATGCTTATAATATAAACTATGTTGTATTATATTTGCATGCAAGATATTATCTGTTGTTCCATCTCACTTTGGATTTAAGTTTTGCAGATCATCTCTAAGGAGTTGTTGGGATAGATTCAAGGACAAATCTACCCTCATCTTCACTTACACTTCATAAGCAATTTTTTGTTCTTCTTCCTCATTCTTTCACTTTCAGATTTTGATATTTAACGTGCTTAGATAGGTCATTTAATCAATATAAAATTCTGGTTTTTATATGCAAGAAGTTTTTGTTGAAAAACAAAAATTTCATGATCATTTGTGAGTGTGTTGCAGCTCAAATCAGCAAGCAATAGCTTGCTGATTTTTTCACATTCTCGCCAGGAAAAGAGGGTACGCTGTCCAATTTCACACACAACACACCCTTTACGGTCCTCCTTTCAAGAGTGGTAACAATTTCTTCCACTTCTATTCTCTAAATCACTGTACGCAAACCCAAAGGAGTGTACCCAAGCGGCTTGCATTCTTTTCCTTTCGGTATTTACTTTGCAAGTTTAGTTAGATTTATTTTTTGTCTTTCCTTGCTTAGTTTAGCTAGATTAGTTATGATCTCTATATACATGCGTAATTTAAAATAATCTAAAGTAGATCTCATAACATATACTAGCTTAGAACCCGTGGTGGCTTAGATTAGATCTTCATTTTCTGTTGCATGCAAGTTTCTATTTCTCTAATCTTTATCTTACACATGCATGCACTTACTGGTTACATAATATTTTAAGTAATCGTCTTTTACCTTATGCAAGTTATGTCCATTTCTTTATGTTTCACAATGCAGTAATTTCACTTAAATTTTTTAACTTGCAATCTTGTCTTTAAAGGCTTTAGCCTTCACAATCAGCACTTTCTGTAACATACCACTCTGGCATGCTGAGCGAACTTATTCTTTGAGGACACTTTCTTGCAACTGATCCGGATTGTTATGCTATTAAAACTTTTGATTTTGATTTGAGGCGTTATGGGATGATGACATGTTGTTTTACCACATTGACATAGACAGGTGCTATTGACTCGGTTTTACTGAGTGTGCAGGATTATGGACCTCGAGGATGTAGAGGCATCGATGGAACCCCTTGGACTCTGGATCGAGTCGGGGAGTTTACCATTGGGGTTTGATTGTTTTACTGTGATTTTAGTACTTTTGATTAAATGAGGTGATGTGGATGTATTCTAACGTGATTTGCTGATGATGCAGGTTGACGATAGCTTGCCGACCAAACTCACATGTGGAATAAAGGGATCACGCACGACTACCAGAGATGTTGAGGGAGAGGTGTGGACAGTAGCCCTACCACAGCCTACTAGCACTCCCGTCGTGGCTTGAACTGTAGGTTAACATTTACCTAGTTCGAGAGGACCCACAATGCCATGAGGGCAGACTGCAACAGTCGCTCATGATGATTCTAAGGGGCGCGCAATAAGGCGGGGGCCTTATTCCTTAGAGGCCCTTAGTCTCCCACAAGTTCACCTGGCGGAGTGTTGACTCCAGGGGTTATTGATCTCTACCAAGTCAGTCAAGAGGTGAGTGGCACCCTTGGAGCACGTGGTGCGTCCTAAAGGGCACGTCACGCAAAAAAAAATGGAGAATGGTGAGTGGCACCCTTGGAGCACGTAGTGCGTCCTGAAGGGCACATCGCGCAAGGGAACAGATGAGGCGAGTGGCACCCTTGGAGCACCTAGTGCGTCCTGAAGGGCACGTCGCGTTGTTGATGATAGAGGAATGAACCTAGATGG
>ML785920.1:439097-459828 GCA_009831015.1 Picea engelmannii | reverse complement strand
TGATTTGTTTGACGTATTTCATCCTTTCATGTGTATTATCTAATGATATTCATCCTTATCTTGTTGTTCTTCCATAGGTATAGTTCTTCTTGGAACACATTATCTTCCAAGAGATAGATATACAAGATATGTATAGAGACGATATAAACAAGATATGTACAAGAAATAAGAAGAGTATTGTTACCTTTAGAAGAAGAAGTCTCTTTTGTCCTGCTTAGTCTTCTTTGTAGGTTCTTTTTCTTCGGCAACTGATGCTTCGTGTTTCTCCTTCCTTTTCTTTAGCTCGGGACAATGATTCTTGCAGTGGCCATACTTTCGACAGTTGAAGCATTGTACTTCTGAAATGTCTTTCTCTTGATTTGACTTCCTCCTTGAACCAAACTTCCTTTTGTTCCTGAAATTCTTGAATCTTGTTGTGAAGGCTTGATCATCGTATTTCTTTTGGGGTTTCTCTTTTGCACTGATCCTTGATTCTTCTTGAGCACAGCAAATCCAAAGTTCTTCAAATGTCGGATGCTCCTTCCTTGTGTTCATGCTTGCGGCAAATGCATCCCACGTCTTGGGAAGACCATTGAGTACTATGTTTACCAATTCCTTCTCTGAAGTGATCTCATCAATAGCTTGTAGTTGATCTCTTAACTGGGAGATCCTCACAAAGTATGATGTTATGTTGTCATCATCATTCATCTTCATGTCACAGAGCTCATTCTTCAGACTCATAACTTGTCCAATGTTTCTGACCGAGAAGAGATTTGTTAGGGCATCGTACATCTTCTTCGATGAGTCAGGATGGAAGATGTAGGGTATCAAGTGGTCTTTTATAGATTCCACTATGATACCCATAGCATTGATGTCGTCGTCTTTGAACTTCTCCATAGCTGCAACTTTTTGCAGTTCCTTCTCTTTTCTTTCTTCAAACTCTGGTTTCACGATCTTTCCTTTCACGATATCCAGCACTTTATTCTTGGCAAGGATGAGGTCAATCCTTGTCTTCCACATTCTGAAGTTAGAAGCTCCATCTAACATGTTCTCTGACTTCATAGAATAAGTCATGGTTGCTTTGACTTGGTCAAACCCTAGATTTGACCACAAACTCAAACTTGACGTCTTGGCTTGTTGAGAGTACCAGGAGATGCGCTAGGCTAGGGCACACTGATCTGTCAGGACATTAGGTCAATCCCTTCACTTAAGGTGCCTCAACGAGAGGATTAGGGTTTCTGCAACTGCACCTGCTAGTAACCTTAACAACAGTACTCTGGTCACTGCTCCTGCTAGGAAACCCTAGCGGCAATTCTTCAACGAGCTTAATATCCTTCTGGCTATGTTTCCTTCCAGCGGTTAGACTAAATGAAGGAGGTGTGGGCCCATAACCCGTTAGAATATAATCGATGTGCTCGTTTTACCATTGACAATATCTCTATTGTCACCCAACCATAGGCCGAAGCCACCCTCCGAGCAGCTTAACCTTGACAGAGAATCATTCTGGAAGCAAACCCTAGGCTAGATAGACAAACAAAGGGTAGCGCACCTTTCCCCAAGGATAGCGCACCAACAAGAGCTAATTAGATAGTCCAAACCCTAGCCAAGAGATAGTCCCAGCGTAACTGCTAGCTACAGCAGCTGCAACGGCAGCTCTCCTCCAAACCTGCGCAGAAACTGGGCACTGCAGTGCGCACAAGTTGTTGCTCTGCAATTCTGAGACTGCTTGCCAAAATGAGAACTAGCCTCCTATATTTAAAATAATTATGGTTAACTGCCTGGGCCGACTTCTCATTCTGGGTATCTATCTGTTCAGTATATATTATTATTTCTGGTCGACTTCTTCTCTTGGAGGCTAATAACCTAATATAAATTATCTTCTTAAGCCGACAAGTCTTCTAGGGTTATTAGCCAACTCATTAGGGTTTCTTCTTGCTTCTCAGAGTATTCTATCCTCGTCAAGTTTACACGTGGAGGTAAATACCTCCCACAACTACCATAATATCAACAAGTTGGCCCCTTTCCCAATCTTAGGCACTAGTCTTAGTTGTCCTAAGAAACGACCTGACTGTTCATATCTAATTATTGCATCTTGCATTTGTTGCTTAACATCATAGGCTAGATTCCCCCTGACCTTTTAACTTATTAAAACCAACTCCTAGAACATTTAATTGTAAATCTCATCTAGTAACTAGGGTCTACCCCCCTTGGCTTCCCTAGGAGTTAGCCTAGACGGAAGAGGTTCAAGCCAAAGTGACATCATGGACTTTGAACCTAGGCATTGTGCCTCTGAGGACACACTAAGTGAGCAGGACTTAGCTCACGTTTGAAAGTGTGTATAAGGACAACAACATCTTTGGCGCCGCTGCCAGGGATAATTCATTTATCCTTGGTCAAAATGACTTAACTTATTCTTGTAGAACTAAACATTAAAAAACGTTAGTCACTAAAATTCTTTGAACTTGCATTGGTTGATTTCGTGTGAATCTTTTCCAAGTGGCGACTCCATTGAACAAATCTGTAAGTGTACTACGAGGAACAATCCTTGAGGGCTGCTTTAAATTCTTGGAGAAGAAGCACTCACTAATATCCAATTCTTGTTCCAACTTAATAAATTAACTTTTGTTTTCCTTCTTGTTTTTACTTTGTTTGATGCTCTTGTTTGTTTAATAAACTTGGTCATCTGGCGACTCCACTTTAAAATAATTTGACACAGTATTCTTCAAGAAGGAACTCACGTCTTGTTTGTTTCATCCTCGAACTTGAAAAAGTTTGTGGATGAAGTTAGCGTGTTTCCCTTTTTGTCGGATCCTTAGTAATCTTTTGGGTCCCAATTTTTTTCTTTTTCAATGAGCGACCTCACGAAGCCTTTAGATTTTTCAGGAATAGTTGGTTATCCTAATAATATATCTGACGATGTTATTGACAATGTGCTTGAATTTCATGAGGGTGGTGATGTTTGTGCTCATGTCAAGGCCTTTTGGCAATTAATTGATGATTGGCATAATCCACCTATCTATGAGGATGCTCTTATGATATTGTTTTCTTGGACTCTTTTGGAGGGTGAGGGAAGTGCTTGTGATTGGTTTCTTCTTCATGAAGATATTCGATCAAGACCATACGAGATTTTCTGCATGACTTTTTGGAAAGATTTGGGGATGATCAGGATGAAATTTACAATGAAATAGTTATTATTTTATGGAAAAATGGAAGAGGAAGAATCTTCCAGATATAGAAACAATCAGTTCAAACATAGAGGTTGATTCTCCACCAGATCCCATCGAGGAGCTTAAAGATATCATTTTGAACATGCAGTATGCCCATACAAAACACTATGAAACCATGAATGAACAATTTATGGCCATGGAAGATCAATTTGAAATCATGGAAGCTAATTTCACAGAGACTTATGTTGAATATCCGGATCCCCGTGAACTTGTGATTGACAGTGAAAAAGATAAGGAAGTTCATAGGGAAACTCTGGATGAGTCCATGGATGAGTCAGTCATTTATTTGGAGGAGGTAAAAGAATTTGAGTTTGAAGTTGTTGAATACCTAGATAATTCAAGTCCCCACCCTCCTCCCAAGGAACCAATCTCTTTGAAGGAGAACCTTGACAACCTTGAGGAAAACAGTGTAATGGTTCCATTAACATGTTCATTTCCGACCTCTCAGCCAAAAGAGGACTTTGTACAGAATAATGGGAAAATGGAAGGGCAACTTTAGTTTATCAATGTCATATCATTATGAATATTGGTTGGCCTTCCACCTTGGCAGTCATAAGCAACAAAGTATTAACAGTTTACACGGCTTGTCATATTCCAGTGTTTGGTTGAAGGGAAGAAGGAGCATGATTCTTGGCTGGTTCTTTATCGCAAAAAATTCCAAGTTAATAAAACTTGGGAAGGGATCTTCTGTGAGTCATCCTAGACAAGGATGTTTCAGACAGTTGTGGCTTCATTCCATCCAGTGCATGGACGGTTGTAACATATCTCTAACTCTTCTCTTTTATTTCAGTTTTGTATTCTTTCATTTATTATGTGATTATGTACTTAGATGTATTTTTGTATCATAGTTTCATTTTAGAATTATTGATGTTGTACCATAGTTATTTCATTATGTAGATGTGTTTATAGTGTTTTATTTATTCATTATATAAATATATGCTTATGTTCGATATTGGTGAGCACCTTTTTGTAGATGTTGGATTCTCGTATGCTCTTTGTTCCTTGTGAGAAGATCGAACACACGTCCCCATGTGGAGCCAGATGTTGACCGCCTATTCAACTAGAACGTCAACTCCATGTACCATGAAGATATGCATCATCAGATGTAAATAAGTCAAAGACTTTTTGGTTCTACAGGGCATTTTTTGCTCCAGCACACAGTTTTGTAAGCGGGATTCCGGCACCCCTGCGTGGGTTTATAATGTAATAGGTCTACATGGATCATAGTTAGGTCAGTTTCCTTAGGATGTCTCCATTAGGAGAGTTCCTTTCACTGAGTGTTTTTTATCGTCGGGAGGTTAATGTGGCCTAACCAGTCGGGTTAATCTCCCTTGAGTTTTTCACTCCCACTAGCAATAAATCCTCCAAAGTGGTGAAAGGCATTCTAATGAAGTCATTCTTGGGTAGCTAGTGTTTAGGAACGATGTAAATGACCATGTAATACAGCACGCAAAGTTTCATGATTTTTAGTCAAGTCTAGCTAGGTTTTTTTCAATTAATTAATTTTTCCTAAGGTTGGGAATTAAATTAATTAATTATGAATAATTAATGTAAAACTTAGGTCCATGGGATTTTGATAGGGGTATTTGTACTCAAAAGAAAGATAATGAGACCCCCTACACCCTTGGACCAAGTTTCAACTCAGTTAGACAACATTTGTTAGGGTTTTGTCCACTAAGGAGTTTTAGTCGGAAAACAACAATTTTAATTGTTGAACCCAGAACATGGAAAAATGTCCATTTTGTAACAATTAGTCAAATAAGGTAAAGTTAGTGTGACAGTTAGTGAGAGAGATACCACCTAACCCACCTAACCCTTTCCTAAACCATTACCTACCCTTTTAAACCACTTTTAAATTTTTTCCCACTAAGGAATACGTCCCCTCCTTTTCAAACTTGGTAACTCATGTTTTAAATAAATTATGGGTCCCCCTTACCCATCCAAGTCACACTCAAGAGTGTGGACTCCACACTCCTCCCACAAACTCTTTCCTTACCTCACGTATTCCCCTCAAGCTCACGCTTTCAATCTTTTGATATGCGTCCCCACTCCCACGTAATACTTTGAAGCTCACTCAATTTAAAACGTGGGTCCCTTCCTCCTCTCTTACGTCTTACCTTAACCCTCCATGTCCACTTTGGAGTGTGGACTCCACACTCCAAGCTCACGTTTTTCTCTTTAAACTCACGCATTCCTCTTTTTACCTCACACCTCCCTTTGGTAACTTACGCTTTAATTCTTGGAATGAGATGGAAACATCTCATTTGAAAGTGGAAACCTCAAACACTACTTTGGAATTTGCCTTGAAGGAAGGCGTGAGTCTCCTACTCAACCAATATGCCTCCCCTTGCTTTCTTCACCCATCCAACTCACTTACTTGCCATTTCCCCTCAACCTAAAAGTTCATTCCGTCATTGGTTGTTTTCCTGTTTGAGTTGTCTTGTCCCTTGGATGTTTAACACTTGTTGAAGATCCAAGTGGGGTCTCTTGATCTCTCAATGCTATTTAAGAGACCTCTCACTCCCTCATTTCGAACCATTCTTCACAGTATTGTTATGCTACCAAATTCTCTCCATCCCACTCTCTCTCTCTCTCTCTCATTATTGTCATATTGTTTCACTGGTTTTGGTTCTTGAAGAGTTTGGAGCAACTTGGTTGCTACAATCTCTTCCCATTGGATAATACAGAAATAGCTTTGGAGGAATTGTGGCGTTCAAGATTTGTCTGGATGTGCCACTTATTTGTGAGGTGATATCATTTTTAAATCTTTATGTGTTTTGATCAATAGTTGCTTAAATAAATTAGTTTACTAGGCTAGGTGAGGCAATAGTGTAGTTGCCCATCTATATATTTTGTGCATGCTTATAATATAAACTATGTTGTATTATCTTTGCATGCAAGATATTATCTGTTGTTCCATCTCACTTTGGGTTTAAGCTTTGCAGATCATCTCTAAGGTGTTGTTGGGATAGGTTCAAGGACGAATCTACCCTCATCTTCACTTACACTTCATAAGCAATTTTATGTTCTTCTTCTTCATTCTTTCATTCTCATATGTTGGTATCTAATGTGCTTAAATAGGTCATTTAATCAATATAAAATTCTGGTTTTTATTTGCAAGAAGTTTTCGTTGAAAAAAATAAATTTCATGATCATTTGTGAGTGTTGCAGCTCAAATCAACAAGCACTAGCTTGCTGATTTTTGCAGATTCTCGCCAGGACAAGAGGGTACGCTGCCCAATTTCACGCACAACACACCCTTACGGTCCTCCTTAGTGGTAACAATTTCTTCCACTTATATTCTCTAAATCACTGTATGCAAGCCCAAAGGAGTGTACCCAAGTGGCTTGCATTCTTTTCCTTTCAGTATTTACTTTGCAAGTTTAGTTAGATTTATTTTTTGTCTTTCCTTGCTTAGTTTAGCTAGATTAGTTATGATCTTTACATGCATGTTTAATTTAAAAGTAGATCTCATAACATATGCTAGTTTAGAGCCCATGGTGGCTTAGATTAGATCTTCATTTTCTGTTGCATGCAAGTTTCTGTTTCTCTAATTTTTATCTTACACATGCATGCACTTACTGGTTACATAATCTTTTAAGTAATCGTCTTTTACCTTATGCAAGTTATGTCCATTGCTTTATGTTTCACAATGCAATAATTTCACTTAAAGTTTTTAACTTGCAATCTTGTATTTAAAGGCTTCAGCCTTCACAATCAGCACTTTCAGTTCTTAATACTCACATGCAATAACAACACTTAAGAACTTATTTTGCAACTTCATTGTTTAAGGGCTTCAGCGTTCTTATCTTTCAGTTTCAATACTTTGGCATTTTTGAGCAAGTTACAAGCACTCAAATACACACTGCAACACTTAGTTCATAGTTTAATAATTAATTTATCAGACTTAATAGGACACCATTACCAACCATCTTCGCCATTTAAAACGGGGTCGGAGGAAGGCAACAGAAGGTGCTAGGCCGGGGATGATCTCACAACACGCGGTGTCCTTTCCGGGAGTACTCTGATCTTAAGACTGACCTGTGAAGCTAGGGTGGGCCTCGTTGCCTAACTTCTTGAGCATCCAGGCGTCACTTGGTAACTGGGGGAGGAAAGTTTTGGGTTGACACCTAGCTAGGATTAAAATAAATCACACTTAACCACATAGTTTAATCTTTGATCTACAACATCAGCATTTTAATTTCACACTTGCAAGCACACATAACTTATTATCTTTTTATATCATGAAAGTTATCTTTTATGTGTTGTAGAATAATCGCCTAAGTGGTTACATCTTTTCATCTGGAGCACTTTACTTTTAAAGCTTTCATCTATATCTTGTATTCTTCTATTTGTGGTGTGATCCTTCAAGAAGTGTGCATCCATCTGGAGGCATTCTCTTGACTAGGTCTTGAGTATTTTGCGTCCTTATGCCATTGATAAGCAGTCCAATGGAATTCTATCTATTATAAGCATGCTTGGCTTGATGTGTTGATGGTCATTTCATCTTGAATATCTTATTTTCCTGCACATTCAAGCACTTGTTAGTATATTGTATATCTTGTATCTAGTCTAGTGTAGCTTTGTATATCTCATATATCCTTTTGTATCTAGCTTCATTTATCTTGTTGTAACATCTGTGACTTGTAATTATCTTGTAACAAACATCCGCTTAACTTAGTTGACCCCTTGCCCAATCTTAGGCACTAGTCTTAGTTGTCCTAGGAAACGGCATCTTGCATTTGCTGCTTAACATCATAGGCTAGATTCTCCCTGACCTTTCAACTTATTAAAACCAACTCCTAGAACATTTAATCGTAAATCTCATCTAGTAACTAGGGTCTACCCCCCTTGGCTTCCCTAGGAGTTAGCCTAGACGAAAGAGGTTCAAGTCAAAGTCACAACATGGACTTTGAACCTAGGCATTGTGCCTCCGAGGACACACTAAGTGAGCAGGACTTAGCTCACGTTTGCAAGTGTGTATAAGGACGGCGACACATACCACTCAACTTTTTCAAGCTTCAATAAGTTAGGGGAAAACTATTGATTGTTATTTTGACAAATCATACACAAGGCTCTTTCATTCCCCTCAGTCAACATCTTAGCTAAACCTTGTCCTTTGACCAATTTGGTGGGTTTTATTTCCAAATCATACTCTTGGATTTTAGCAATCCATCTACCCCTTGAACCTAATCCTTCTAACTAAGACAACACATTTTTAACTGCTGAATTAGGCACATAACCAATTACTTTGGAATATCCAATGAAGACTCTGAAATGTTTTAGGGACTTCACCAAAGCATAGGCCTATTTTTCAAACATGGGATACTTCAATTCTTCATTTTGCAAGGCCCTACTCATGTAAGCAATGGGTTGATCATGGCCTTGGTCATTTTTCTGAAGTAACACACCAACAATAGTATCTTCAGAAGTAAAAGAGAAAATCTGAAAGTCTTTAGAATAATCTAGACTTATGAGGACGGGAGCTTCAGATATGGCAGTCTTAATCTCCTGAAATTCTTTCTTACTTTCATCATTCCATTCAAACTTAACATCCTTATTAAGCAACTTATAGATAGGTTTCCCAATTTCTACATAATTTGGAATGAACCTATGGACAAAATTGGTTTGGCCTAAGAAGGATTGGAGAGCTTTCTTAGAAATAGGTAAAGGTACCTTTTCAATTGTTTCTACTCTCTCTGGGTCTAAATTGACCCCATCTTTTGAAATTATGTGGCCCAAGAGTTTCCCTTCTATTACCCCAAAAACTGACTTAGCAGGATTTAAAGAAATTCCAAACTCTCTACACCTTTCAAAAACCTGTTTTAAATGGCCAATATGACTCTTCCCATCCTTAAAAAACACTATTAAATCATCCTTATAAATTTCAATAATTTTTCCAATTAACCCCCTAAAGGCATAATCCATATCTCTTTGAAAAGTAGCTCCAGCATTAGATAAGCCAAAAGGCATTCTTAGATATTCAAAGGTACCCCATGGAGTAGTGAAAGTAGTCTTATGCCTATCTTCTTCCTTGACCCTGATCTGATTATATCCCGAAAACCCATCAAGCATTGAAATCATTCTTGATCATGTTGCCCTTTGTAGCAATGTTTCCATTTTGGGAGAGGATAGTTGTCCTTTGTGCATGCAATATTCAAGTTTCTGAAATCTATACATAGCCTGATAGCACCATTCTTCTTTCTAGCCATAACTAAGTTTGAGCACCATGAAGATAGTTTGGGCTATAATTCTTGCTGCTAACATTTTCTGTAACTCCTTTTGGACCAAAGGAGCTAATTTGGGGTTAATCTATCTCAATTTTTGCAAAAAGGGATTAGTATCCTCCTTTAAAGGAATAACATGTTGAATCACATCTTCCCTATAGACCTTGAGTTCATCATAAGTGAAATCCAAAACATCCCTATACTCTTTTAACAACTTGATAATTTCTTTTCATTCTTCTATAGGAGTGCTTTTTCCTACTTTCACCATCCTAGGCTCTTTATCATTTCCTATTTTGACCTCAAAGTGATCACATGGTTTTGTACCTGATTCTTCCTTATGTTTGTGACCATCTTGTCTATCAAACAATCTTTCTTGTGCAATAAGGCGCCTAGGAATTGGATTAATGTTACTGTCATTTTCTGTGTAATTGCAACCCTCCTCTTTCTCATTGACATGACACTTAAAAAATCCTTGCATTTGATTCAATAATCTAATGACATGTTTATCATCATCAAATATTTGCCAATGATCCATATTATCTGGAATTGAGGGACTAAAAATAACTTCCACTGAAATATTGTCCTTAATCAAATCATGGGAAAGTTGAAGAGTGGAAGCAGCTACAACTAGCTCATCTGCCTTAGAATTTTGTTCTCTAGGAATTGCAATAAGATTTAAAGCATCTAGATCTTCAATGGAGTCCCATATTGCATTCCTATACTTTTTTAACCTTTCAGACTTGCAAGCAAATTTGTTCTTAAGCTACTGTATGACTAAATCTGAATCTCCCTTAATGTTCAAACATTTGACACCCATGTCTTTGCAAATATCTAAACCAAGCAACAAAGCCTCATATTCAGCCACATTATTTGTAGCATCAAACTCCGATCTAGAAGCAAACTTAAATTCCTAACCAGATGGAGATTTAATGACTATTCCAGCACCCTTTCCTGCTCTAGAAAAAGCACCATCAAAATGCATATACCAAACCTCATCAACTCTTTCCTCATTAATTTCTTCTTCTATAGGCCCTAAAGAGTTAGATAAGATAGCATAATTACCAAGATCATCCTCTTTATACTTTAGCTCATTCCTAAGATTTCTTGGGTCTTCTACATGATACCTCATTTCCAATTCTCGGTTTAGCTTAAAAGTAGTTCCATCTGGAGTAGGGATGGTAGCATAAGTTAGGTCCATTTGTAAATTATCCCCCAAATCTGCAATTGTCTTTCTTGAAAGCAACATTCCCCAAGCATCGGGTGTTAGAATATAGAATATAGGGTGCTCGTTTTACCATTGACGATACCCTCGTCACCCAACCATAGGTCGAAGCCACCCTCTGAGCACCTTAACCTTGATTGAGAATTACTCCGGAAGAAAACACTAGGCTAGATAGGCAAACAAGGTGTAGTGCATCTTCCTCCAAGGATAGCGCACCAACAATAGTTGATCAGATAGTCCAAACCCTAGCCAAGAGATAGTCCAAGCCAAAACTGAAACTGGTTGCTGCATCAGCTGCACCTGCAACTCTCCTCCACACGTGCGCACCAAACTGGGAACTGCAATGCACACTAGTTGCTACTCTGCAATGCTGAGATGTGTCAAAATGAGAATTGGCGCCCTGTATTTATACTGGTTCTGCCAGATTTGTTGGGGCCGACTTCTTCTTCTGGATATGTGTCTGTTCAGTATATTATTATTATTTTTGGCCGACTTCTTCTCTTGGAGGCTAATAACCTAATATAAATTATCTTCTTGAGCCGACAAGACTTCTAGGGTTATTAGCCAACTGATTAGGGTTTCTCTTGCTTCCCGGAGTCTTCTATTCTCATCAAGTAAATACCTCTCGTAGCTACCATAATATCAACATCGGGCACATCTACGACAACTATATCCATTTCAATCATGATGTCTGGGAAAATAGCCAAATGTACTTGTGAACTCTTAATTAAACCATGCACTTTAATCATTTTATTGTCCATGGCACAAATGTTATGGTAAGGTCTAGATAACCTTTAGTTCAATTGCTCCATTATCTTCTTAGTCATAACATTTGAGCTAGCTCCTGAATCGAGCATGCAATTATGAAGGAGACGATTGTGCACAAGTAGAGAAAGGAAAAAATGTTGATTTTTTTCATTCCCCCTATCCCAATTCTGTAAAATTACTGGTGCATCTTGGTAAGCCACTGTTGATTGTCTATCAACAATGTTCTGAGGAGGAGCTTCTATGGCTTTAAGCAACTTTTCCCTTTGATAAGGGATCTTCATGATTTCTGACACAGGAACCAACATTTTTGCATTACTAATCCATCCTCCTAAATCAATATTTAAATCTGAATTTGCATGCACAATTGATTTAGGAGGGGTAGGAGATACACAGTTTTTCTTGATTCCTATCTTGATTCCTGTTTCCATTCCTTTGGTAAGTAATGCTTCTATACTTAGCCATTTCTGAAACTTGTTAAGGAGTAGGCTTAGGCCCAAATTTTTCTGTTGCCTTATCAACAACATTATTCATGCAACTATCATTACTACCTTGTTCAACAAATTCCATCCAATCATGCATTCCAACATTGTACTTTCTACCACACATATTAACTTGTTCATTTCTTGAGTTAGAATAATCTTCTTCATCACAACCTTCAAGAAAAACTGGACAAGTCATTTCCTCATGAAATTCACCACAAGATCTACAATAAGGTATGGCTTGATGATCAACCAAGTTGGTGGAATCAAAAGGATTTGGTGGCCTTTGATCATGAGGAGGAGGTCTATTTGGCCACTTATCATTTGGCTTGTGATGAGATCTACTAGCTTGTGCCCTCTCCATAGTGATCAATCTATTTTGTAAAGCATTTATCTTATTGGCATGGTTAATTTCCATTTGTTTGATCAATTGGGTCAACTCCTTAATAGTATCATTAGAAGACTCTTGACCCTCTATTTTCTTCTTCCTTTCCTCAACATTCTTGGAAGAAGATCCTCTTGAAAAACCAGGAATATTCGACTTTCTAGCATCCTGCATATTTTTATCTATCCTCACTGCAAAATTTTGTGCATCCTTAAGAGTTTGTGGATTCTTATCCCTCAGTTGATATCTGATTTCCCCCTCAAAGGCCTCCATGTCATGAATTAAAATTGATGCATCGGGAGGTTTAATAAATGTAGGGAGACTTTTAACCAAGTCATTAAACTTTTTGTTGAATTCATCCATGGTTTCATTCTCTTTTTTCTGACTTGTACTAAGGGCAGCTAGCAAAAATCGATTCTCTTTCTGATCACCCCATCTTTCCCTAAAAGCTTTCTGAATTTCGACCAAGGTGCTAAACTTGTTGGGATCTTGTTCTGAAAACTACTCAGCTAAATCCCCCTCTAAAGAATACACAAACAAGGTCATCTTTACATCCTCTTCATCATGACCATTGCACCACTTTCCAATACATAAGTCAACACTTAAGAATAGACCATTAGAACTAACAACATTATTTCCCTGAAAAGCAGGCAACTTCTCAATAGCTTTGTCAGGAATTGCATGAGGAGCACCTTGAATAACTGTGAAGTTCAAAGGCCTTAGTAGATTACTCATGATTAAGTTAGGATTAGTTGTTGTAGTATTAACAGTTGTAGGATTATTTTGTTCAAACAAGAATTGGATATCAGAGACTGCTTCTTCTCCAAAACTTTCAAGTAGCCTATGGGGAGCAAGGCGATTTAATCTCCTCCTATAAACCTTTTCAGGTTTAGGAAAAAAGTAAACCAATCCTTGTGAATTGCTCCTAGTAGTATACTTCAAAGGATTTTCAGATGAAGTCGCCACTTGGACAGTAAGCAAACAATGAAAAACCAACCCAAGTTAAAAAAAATTAGGGAGAAATTTATTACTTAGTTTTTAAAGAATAAATTAAATTAAGTCATTTTAACCAAGGATAAAAGACTTATCCCCGACAACGGTGCCAAAGATGTTGTCGTCCTTATACACACCTACAAACGTGGAAAAGTCTCAATCCACTTGGTGTGTCGCACAATGCCTAAGTCCAAACCACTGTCACCTCGATTTGGACTTCTTCCTTCTAGGCTTACTCCTAGGGAAGCCAAGGGGGGTAGACCCTATTTACTATGTGAGTTGTTTAGTGAATTCTAGAAGTTAATTTTAGTTTGTTAAGTTAGGGGGAAATCTAACTTATATGGCAAGCAACAATGCAAATGCACAATTTCAATGAGAGTCAAAACCTTTCCCTAAAGGACAACTAAGACTAGTGCCTAAAGGTTGGGCAAGGGGTCAACTAAGTTTATACAAAAGAAATAGAAAGAATTAAGTGGCGTAATTACAAAAGAATAACTTTGCAATAAGTTACAAGATGAAATAAAGCTATGACAAATATACAATGGAAATGTAAGTTACAATATAGACAAGAAAAAAAGAATAGTTAGAGATATAGAACAAGAGATCAACTATTGCCAATGAATAAGAGACAACTAACTAACCATGAAACATATAACTTGAAAAAGCTTGGAAAAGGACAAGTGCGTAACTCAAGTAGATGAAAGAGCCAACAAAGAGCAAGTGCGCAACTTCTGAAGCAAGGGGGAAACTACAAGCAAGTGCCCCAAAGAGATGGTGTGCAACTTGAGAGTAGCACACCCTTGAACAGATAAAAAACCTCAAAAATAAGTGAAACTTGCAAGTAAAGTACCCAAATTTGAAGTAAAGTACTTGGAAATGAAAAGTGTTAGTAAATCAAACCATAAACATGAAAATAAGCCTTGAACAACAAGGTTTGCACAATTAAAGATGTTGAAAAGTGAAGCACAAGTGTTGTGAAGTGTAGTAGGTAAATTTTAGATAAGTTTTAGAGTCTCTCTTTGATTAGCGGGGTTAAGTTGATGTGAAACAAACCTAAACTATGTGTCTACCCCTAGACTCTTACCACTTTCGCCAAAATGATTGTTGGGTGCTCAAGAAGAAGGGAAAACAAGGCCCTTCCCTAGCTCAACAGGTCAACCCAGAAATCTTGTGCGCTCAAGCAGGTGGGACACCTAGTGTCGTGAAGTCGTCCCCGACTTAGCACCCCTATAGCCTCCACAAGCCTCATTTTTGGTGGCAAAAGTTGTACCAGTCCAAGGTGCCTAATTAGACTAGATAAATTTCCCTCCTAGCCTAGACTAAAAGCTATGATTAACTTGAAAATAAATTGCAAAGTAAATGGTTTCCAACTTAAGATACAAGATATTAACCAATTAGATGGTTGCCTAACTTAAGTAAAAGATAGCAACTTGGTGATTCGTTGAGCTTTTGTAGTACCTCAATATGGCAACAACATGTCCAGTTGGTGGAGGTCGTGTTGGGGTTGGTACGGTCTTGGAGGACAGACTCATTTCGGGTTGAGACCGTGTGTTATTGGCAGGAGACTCATGGCATTGATATGTTACAGGACTATATTTCACGAGGCATTGAAATTCACATTCTGATATGGGATCAAGGGATTGGAGTGCTTGATAGTTCAACGTTTGATGGAGCTAAGTTTCGAGTAGAGTGGTTGCTCGGGGAGTTGAATGAGATTCTTTGGCCATTGATCATTCTACTCATCAGGAGCATGTGGGTGTCATGTGTGCTGAGCACTTGGAGAGACCACATCTTGAGGGGAGTCTACCTTGTGTCACACAGGTGGATATGGGACCCTGATATCATATGTAGTTGGATTCAGTTATTGCTTGAAGACAAGCAATATTCCGGTAAGGAGGACTGTAATGTCCCCCTTTTGGGACATTATAACATTACAACATTTTAGAGTGTTATGCCTACCCAAGTAGCCAGATAGGGGTGACAATGAGTTCGAGAGATATTGAGGGGTTTTATTGGGCCCGACTTGCATCGCTCATCATCAGGATCCATTCCACACAGCTTGGCTTTGGTTCCATTGCATTCCGACGATTTTCGTAATTTTGAGTTATTATGGGTCATATCTTAATTAAATTCACTAAGGTCATAATGGGCATATTACTTGGAGAAACCTCTTAATGTAATAGCTCGCGGAATCGGGAAGAAGAGCATTACAGGATAAGATGATGAGAAGTGACTTTCAGTGGCCGAAGAAGCCATAAGTTTGGATAAATCACTTTTTAGAGATAAAATGGTTAATTAATTAAGTGATTTAATCAGGGAATGACAAAATAAAGTAAAAGTCACTTCGAGGGAAAAGGTCAACAACGAATTAGGGTTTCGGGAATAAAGGAAGGGTAAAGCAACCTAATTCAAGATTATGTTATGATTTAATGTTGAGGTATTTGCAGAGGAGGAAATCGACCCCATTGTTGTTTTGTGGATTTCTGGAGGAAACCACCACCATTGATCGGTTTCGGTGTTGAGAGACGCACCCTAGCCTATCGGAGATACCATCCAGGTATTTCACCGTGCATTACAGTGTCCAGTTCAGTGATTGCGCAACTCAGCCAATGAGGACGCAAGTGATTGAGAGAGGGTTTGTGCGGCCACTTGAGATAGTTCAGATATGGTCGATTCCTTCCGACCCATTAGAGAGCTAGCCAAGGCGCACCTATTGAGCCACTTGTCGTTAGTTTTCGACGGTGGAATCTTCCAGAAAGAAGAAAAGTTAAAACAATCATTTAGGGCGCAGCTCTTGAGGAAGCACATTTGGGGTTCCAGGGGACATTCCGTAGAATATCTGAGGAATCCCTTCCGACCCATTATAGAGGAGACAAGGACGATCATTTTCAGTGATACATCGTCAGATTCCGCCAGTGGAATCACTAGGGCGCACTCATTAAGCCCAGGAGGTGCACAAACCCCCAAGGGTGACATCTGGAGCTTTAGAGGTCGGATCTTCGGTCCGACAGTCATCAGGATCAGTCTAGAGGCCAAGGCGCATCTTTTGAGATAGTTTCCAGCTCATTCCGATGGGCATTTCCATCAGGGCGAGTTTTCTGGATTCTACAGCAGTTACCGTGAGCTGCCAGACTGTTTTTTGCCAATCTATCCGTGCATGCGCATACCAGCACCTACTCTTCTAATCACAGGTATTTCTTATCAGTTGATTTGTATTCCAGTGAAGATGCATGAGATCTAACTGACGATTATTATATCTGCTTCCAGTTATTATAGTATTTCCTGCTTTTTCCGCATTATATATATCAGTGAGTTGTGTTGTCCTTATTTCGCATGCATTGTCTTATACTTCTAAAACACATAATAAACTGAAACACACATGCCAAAATCACCAAGCATGTTCACATAGTAACTCAAACGCATTCAAAAACCCCCAGAGTATCAGATTTAGTGGCCAAAACCGTAGTTCAGCAGTAGATATCCAGATCAACTAGATCAGGGATATTTCAGGATAGTGGTGATGATCATGGTATCTCTGAGGACATGGATCAGGATGTTCCATAGGATATTCAGTTTCACGCCGAATCTGCGAGTGTGCCACCAGCAGAGCCATAGTCACAGTCAGAGGGAGATAGGCCCAGTGGTAGCACTAGCAGTCTACCTCCTCTACCTTCTTCTAGGGGAAATTTGTCTCGAGGGTCTTCTAGTTCTTCTAGAGGACGTTTGACTCCAGTACGAGGCGCACATGCCTCAAGGGCACCTACTCCTAGTGCTAGAGGAAAATCACTTTCTGCAGCGATTACCTTTGCTCGTAAAAGGGGTAGAGGGAATCGATAGTTTATTTACTTGATTTCATTGTAGATGACTCATGAGTCATGATGACGATCATGAGATACATTTATTATATTTTTTGATGACTCAAGAATCAAGATTCAGGACATGATTCATTTTTTATGTGTGATGTACCACTTGACATCTTATATATCAGTTGTATTTCCATATTCATGTGGCAATTTGTCTATTTGATGCTATTGTTGCTTTAAATGTTTCAAAAAAAAATTTAAAAAAATGAATATTTTTGTATTTTTTTAAGTTTGTCGATATTGCCGATGTCTTGGCAATAAATATGAAATGACGTTTTTTGGACCCCGACGATTTTTTCGCCGATACGATTTTTGTAACACTGAATTAAAGTATTATTTTCCAACTTGAAATCTAATCTATTTGTTTGTTGTTGCAAACTTAAAAGCAAAGAAAGAATAAAGATTGAGAAAATTGCTCCAAGACCACAACACCAACCCCCTAGGGGGGAACACAAAGTGAGGCCTCTCTTGGCTCACTTATTTTATTAAATCGGTTACAACTATCTCCTAAAGAGACTTTTGATCTCTTTAAAATAGAGATGTGGACCATTATAAAGATGGATCGGGTTTATTACAATGAAAAATTTACAACTAGGAAGAAACTAGGTGCTCTTGGAAGTCCCAAATGCTCCAAATTGGCCTAAATTGGCCAAAATCTCCCCTTGTTTATTCAACAACCTGCATGAAACAGCAAGTTAATTTGGGCAAAGATGCCCAAAAAAGTGATTGGAAGACCCTGCAAAAGGTGTTAGTACATGTACATGAAAATATAGAAAAATGGTTAAGTGAAACTAGACTAAAATTTGATAAAAGCCAAGTTAAACAAGCAAGAAAAAACCCCTTTCTTTCTGATATCACTTGCTCTCCCAAAACAGAAAGTAATATCACAAAGATGCTTTGATATTACTTTAAAACTCTTTACAAATTAAAACTACTTTAGCCTTTAAGATTTTTCAAGAAAATTGAAACTAGAAGTAGATTTGCAAGCTAAATAGAGAGATCTAATCTACTTGCTCTTATCATGCAAAAGGAAAGACAACTTTAAGATTTGTTTTTGAAATTAGAAAGCTTTACTTTGCATGAATTGAAAGTAACCCAAATTAATAATTTAAAAGTGGAGAAGGAGAAGAAGAAAAGTGCTTTGAAACCCTTGGAAATTGGGCAAATGGAGTCTTTGTTGATGGATCCACAAGAGGGGCTATGTCTCCTTGAAATATTGAAAAGTGAGGTAAGTGCAACTGATTCCTATCCTCCTAATCAAGTGTGATGATCTGCAAAAATACTTAGAGATTCCTTGCCAACAATTTGTTAAACATGTCATGCTACTTACAAAGAAACTTTGAAATGAGCATGAGCATTAACCGAAATGAACATGCATACTAAAGCTATCACTTGTAAAAAAACATTAAGATCAATAAACAATCAAGTTTATAATATTACCCAACTATTGACCGCCTCTTCAACTAGGGGGTCAACTCCGTGTAGCATGAAGATACGCATCAACAGATGCAAACATGTCGAAGACTTGTCGGTTCTATAGGGCATTTTTGCCCCAGCACACAGTTTTGTAAGCGAGATTTCCACACCCCTACGCGGGTTTATAATGTAATAGGTCTACATGGATCATGTTAGGCAGTTGCCTTAAGGTTTCTTCATTAGGAGAGTTCCTTTCACTGAGTGTTTTTATCCTCGGGAGGTTAATGTGGCCTAACCAGTCGAGTTAATCTCCCTTGAGTTTTTCACTCCCACCCAATAAATCCTCCAAAGTAGTGAAAGGCGTTTTAATGAAGTCATTCCTAGGTAGCTAGTGTTTAGGAATGTTGTAAATGACCATGTAAGACAACACGCAAAATTTCACAGAATTCCATCAAGTCTAGCTAGGTTTTTTTTAAAGTTGGGAATTAATTAATTTTGGGTATTTAATGTAAAACTTAGGTCCCAGGATTTTTAATAGGGGTATTTGTACTCAAAAGAAAGATAATAAGACCCCCTAAACCCATGGACCAAGTTTGAACTCAGTCGGACAAGTTTTGCTAGGTTTTTTGTCCACTTAGGAGTTTTTTCGAAAAACGGCAATTTAATTGCCAAACCCAGGACATGGGCAAATGTCAATTTTGTAATAGTTAGTCAAATAAAGTGAAGTGATAATTATTGAGATGGAGACTACCCTAACCCACCTAACCTTCCCTAAACCCTTACCTACCCTTTCTACCCACTTTTTAATTAACTCACCTTTTAATTATCCCTTTCCTCCTAGCTTATGTCCCCCATCTCCTACGAAGTTTGTAACTCACTTAATCTCACTTAATTATGGGTCGTGGGTCCCCTCTCCCACTCACACGCCCTTCCTCACCCATCCACGTCCCGTTGGGAGTGTGTCCCACACACTCTCCCACTCAATACCTCACGTACCATTAACCTCACGCTTTGCCTCACATTTTTGGAAACCCCACGCATGATTTGGAAACTCAGTTAAATAAATATGTGGGTCTTTCCTCCCACCAATCGATTACCTTTTGAGAGTGTGGACTCCCACACTCCTCCCAACGCACTCCAGCTACCTCACGCTTTCTGTTAGGGTCCTAACCCGCACATAGGTAGAGAAATATATTCGGATGTAATAAAGGTCAATATTAATAAGGCCTTTCAATAAAATAGAATAAGGCGGATGTAAGAAGACCTAATAGAAGCTTCTGCTTCTAGAAGGATCTTCCTCTAGATGCTTCTCTTGATAGACATATTTAGTATAAATAAGGGTCGAGGGTATGAAAACCCTAGCTTGGAGATTATTGTAAGAGAGTGTTGCCCCGTCGAAGAGGCCCGTGAACATTGCTTTTTGAATCAAAGTGTTATTTTTGTTGTTGTTCTTATATCATTTATGTGTTATTGTGGAGATTATGCTAGTTATATTACTGTTATTCTGCCATTTCTAACATTTTATTTTTGTTCTGCATACTTTTTATATCTGGTATATACCAGTGGTATCAGAGCATTTTCCTAGGTAGAAATTGTGGGAATTTTTTTTCAGGGTAGAGACGTATTCCGGTGTCTTTAAGCCATAGAGATCTGTCGTTACACGCATAAACACGCGGTTGAGGGATTCATACACGCAGGAAATACAAGTGGTTCTTAAGCGCACATCTGTTGGCCACCCTTGTAACCCCTGTTGGTACCCCTTCAAGTGGTAGCACATCAGACAGCACCTGTGTACAGATCGGCCTAGATTTCCTGAAGCCCTCTTTAGATAAACCGATCGACCGCCTGACTGCTATAGTGCCACCGAGAACAGCACTCAAGAAGATACTCTCTAGTACCTGGGTAGTCGGGTAGTACGGCTAAGGGTCCGGTCTATCCTCCTTAGTTAGTGCCCTGAGATATTGGGCCGAGTACTATTGTTGGACCCCGCACGTATATCAGAGAGCTATAGCACAGGGCAAACCCTTGACTGTAGAACCCTTGAATACCTAACCCTTGGGGGACAGAAACATAAACAAATTAAAACAGACAAGATCTGTTGCCACACAACTGTGTTCGGGTTGCCAAATCACTACACTTTTCTTACTGGTTAAGCATTTGGGGATTTCATCG
>ML785920.1:418678-430581 GCA_009831015.1 Picea engelmannii | reverse complement strand
GGTAAAGTATTTTATTTGAGTAGATCTTGCAAAGAGTAGTCTTGTAGATCTATATATGTTGGTTAGCTAGATAAGGTGCAAGTATTTCATCTTGTTAGCTTAACCATCCATATTATCTATTGTATGCATGCCATTGTGTTAGAACTTGCAGGTTGACTTCAAGGGTTTCATTTGGAATGCCTTAAGGAAAAGTCTTTCATTGAGACTCACATAAACTCCTATCTTTCTCTATCTATTGCTCATTCTCTATATTGTTGTTCATTTCCATACATATTTCAGCTAGTTTAACTTAACAAGATAGGTCATTTTTATCAAATATTATAATTTTTTCTTAAGAAAAAGTTTTGCCCTAAAAAGGAAAAAGTTTTTCTTCACTCTTTTGGTTGTGTGTAGCATTTCCAGCAAGGATACCTTGCTGGTTTTTGTAGGTTCAGATCTGGTTGAGAGGGGTTTTGGCTACCCAAAGGCATCCACACAACACTCAAAGACCCCCCAAAGGGATTGGTAGCTATTTCTCAACCTCCTCCTTCAATTTTCAAGCATTTTTAGTCATTTCTTCTCATTTTTTTTTCTTTTAGTGGCTCATAGTTGTGGGAGAAGGAGTGGTACGGCCTCCTCCCACGTGTGAGCCTTGGGGTAGCTAGGGCTTAGCATAGATCTTTCCTTTTTTCATTTTTCTTTCCCTTTTTAGCCTAGGACGTGGGGTTTGCTTGGTTTGCTTGTTTGTTTGCTTGCTTCTTGTCTTTCTCCTTGTTTCATTCTCTTGTTTGCTTGCCTCTCTCTTTTTCTCAATATTTCTTAAAGATTAAGCAAGCTAATTAATTCACTACCTATTGGGAGAGGAATACCCCAAGTGGTAAGGCTAGGGTTTAATATGTGATTGTGATCTAAGTGCTTAATGTTCTAAAATATTCTAGATCTAGATCTCATACATGGTTAATTCTTAGCTTAAGCCTATTGGGCATAATAACTTAACTAGATCTATTCGCATGATTAAAGCTCTTCAAAGTTTCTTTTTTATCTTAGATGCTTAGATCTATAACTCTAAATGTTTAAATGCTTCAATAAGTGAATGGTGTTTTTCTTTCATGCTATGATCTTTAAGGCCATTTGCCATATGCTTGAAGTAATCTCATTGATAAGTTGGAAGTGTAGGCAAACACTTAAATCTTTTTCTTTCTCACACTTAATGCTCATATCTAAATGCTCTTAATCATAAGATAAGTGTGATTGTCCTTCATTTCTTGGTTGGCAAGTTGGAAGTGTAGGCAAACACCTAAATCTTTTTCTTTCTCACACTTATTGCTCATATCTAAATGCTCTTAATCATAAGATAAGTGTGATTGTCCTTCATTTCTTGGTTGGCAAGTTGTTCTTGCCCTTGTAATTTCTTCCTTTACTTTGCAAGCTATCTATTTGTGCATCTAGTGATTTTCTCTCACATAGCATATATGTGTTAATGCCCTTTCATTGGTAATCTTAAGCAACACATTTTAGGCTGAAGTGAGTTTCGGCCAAGTCACTAAATCACATTTTAAAAGTGTCATAAAATCTTTAAAACACTCTAAAACACTCCTAAAAGTCTACCTAATTCATATCTTAACTTAATAGACTCTTTAGGGTACCTTAGACCACCATCTTCACCATTTAAAACGGGGATTGAGGGGCAATGGAAGGTGATTAGTCCGGGGACGGTCTCGTGGCACGGAGCGTCCTTTCTGTGAGAACTCAATCTTTCGGGCTGACCTGCGAAGCTAGGGTAGGCCTTGTTGCCATACTTCTTGAGCATCCAACAACCATTTGGCAATAGGAGGAGGAGGCTTTGGTGAAATAATTTGTAAGGGTAACTAAAATCTTTCAACCTTAAGAAACCCTTAACTTATTAAACAATTAAACCTTGGCCATGATCATTTGAATACTTTGTGGGTTTAATAAATAAGAGTGGGTCATCTTCATAATACTTGTGCTTAAAACTCATAAATCTTCTTTATTGACGTATTGTGATGTATTGATGATGATCTCATAAATGTAACATGATGCTTTGATCTCCTTGCACCCTGCACACAAAATAATTAAAGTGGTTAGCTTGTTTGTTGTATTATAGCATTCTTTACTTGTAAACCTTGTACTTAATTTTTTATTCAACTATTCTTTTGTATAACTTGTAATCATACTTGAAACGAATCACCCTAACATCTAGTTGACCCATTGCCCAATCTTAGGCACTAGTCTTAGTTGCCCTAGGAAAAGGTCTTGCTTAACATACTAACCCTTGCATCTTGCATTGCTTCTTGTGCATCTTAGCATTAGAATCCCCCCAAGCCTTAACAAATTAAAACTAACTCCTAGAACTTAACTCTAAAACTAATCTAGAAACTAGGGACTACCCCCCTTGGCTTCCCTAGGAGTGAGCCTAGACAGAAGAGGTTCTGGTCAAAGTGACAGTGTGGGCTGTGAACCTAGGCATTGTGCCTCCAAAGACACACTAAGTGAGTCGGACTTAGCTCACGTTTGCAAGTGTGTATTAGGACGGAAACAAGGCCTCAGCCTTCATCATTTTCAGCTCTCAGTTTCACAAGCATTTTAGTTCTTACATCTACATGCAATAATTCAAACAACTTAAGAACTAAATCTGTAATTTCATTGTTTAAGAGTTCACACTCACTTTCAGTACTTTGGCAACTTTATTTGAACAAACTACAAGCACTCAAACATACATCGTAATCTTTATCTCATAGGTCTAAAATTAATTAATTAGACTTAATAGGACATCATAACTCACCATCTTCGCCATTTAAAACATGGTCGGAGGAAGGCTACGGAAGGTGTTAGGCCAGGGACGGTCTCACGGTGCTCGGCATCCTTTCCGGGAGTACTCTGATCTTAGGATTGACCTGTGAAGCTAGGGTAGGCCTCGTTGCCTCACTTCTTGAGCATCCAACAGTCACTTGGTAACTGGGGGAGGAGGGTTTTTGGGTTGACATCTAGATAGGGCCAAAATTAATCACACTTAATCACTTAGCTCAATCCTAGGTCTACAACACCTGCAATTTGAATTTTACACTTGCAAGCAATTGATCTCATTATCTTTCAATTCATATGCAAGTTATCTTTTATGTGTTGTAGAATTATTGCTTAAGTGTTATATCTTGTCATCTGGAACACACTTTACATTTTCAAGATTTTCATCTATCTCGTGTTCTTGATTTTTGGTGTGATCCTTCAAGAAGTGCGCATCCACCTGGAGGCATTCTCTTGATTGGGTCTTGAGTGATTTACGTCTCTTGGCCATTGAAAAGCAGTCCAACGGAATTCTATCTGTTGTGAGCATGCTTGGCTTGATGTGTTGATCATCTCTTGTCTTCGAATATCTTTTTTCCTACACATTTCAAGCACTTGTTAATATCTTGTATCTAGTTTAGCTGTGTATATCTCTTAGATATTCTTTTGTATCTATCGATATCTATCTTGTTGTAATCTTGTGATCTTTTGTAACTTGTAATTATTTTATAACGAACATCCCCTTAACTTAGTTGACCCCTTGCCCAATCTTAGGCTCTAGTCTTAGTTGCGCTAGGAAAAGGTCTGATTTTCATACTTAGATAGTTGCATCTTGCATTTGTTGCTTGACATCATAGGATAGATTCTCCCTAACCACCTAACTAATTAAAACCAACTCCTAGAACATTAAACTCTTAATCTCATCTAGTAACTAGGGTCTACCCCCTTTGGCTTCCCTAGGAGTTAACCTAGACGAAAGAGGTTCAAGTCAAAGCAACAGCGTGGACTTTGAACCTAGGCATTGTGCCTCCGAGAACACACTAAGTGAGCAAGACTTAGCTCATGTTTGCAGGTGTGTATAAGGACGACAACACCCAACTAGGAGATAGCTCCTCTTAAAAGGCATACAATAACTAGTAAAGGCAAAAAATACACATAAGCAAATTATACCTCACAATTGAGCATTAGACATAGAAGCTCCACACATGAAAGTAGATACCAATGTAGCCTCCAAAGCCTTTTTATTCCAACCAAATGAATGATACAATAGAAATACAATAGCACAAATCCCAAGCTCCAACTAGCTTTGCAATGGGCAAGAGTGCTTTATTTATAACCTCATGGGTGTTAATCCCAATGTAAAATCGTGTGACACATGTGGGGGGCACACCTCATGATTGAAGACAAGTGAAATGAGAGGTGGGGCGAGTTGTTTCTCCTCCAACATGCCAAGTAGCAAGCAAAATGACACATGGTAATAAAGTTGGTAGAGGAGGGGCGATTCACTCCTCAAGATTGAGATGCCCTTTGGGGAATGCGCCACCTCAAGGGAGAGGTGTGCACCTCCTCTTTTGGGATCTCACCAACTCATTTGTTTAACTAAAGGGAGGCCCACTCAATCACATACTCAACCCATATGAATTTACCGTTGGTTGCCACATGGCCCCTTGGGCTTTATTCCACTTAAAACATGTTTAAACATGTTTCCCAGAAAATAGCATTTGCTGATTTTTTCCTGATTTTTTATGTCTTTTTTGAGTTTCTTGAGTAAAATTGATTTTTTAGTGATTAAAATCACTAATTTCACTCACCAAAGTGGGTACTTAGATAATGCGGGTTCTCTAGGTCCAAAAATGAGCACCCCCGAGGCATAGGAAGACTCCTAGTACCACTTTTTTAATACAACTTTATTTTTTAATTAAAAATTCTCGTTTTACGAAAAAAAATTAATTAACTAAAAAAATTAAAAAATCTTAACGGGGACTTGGCACATTTCCATAAAACTTTAGGAGGATGTTTAGCATGGTAATATACATTAGAAACTAGGCTTAGATCCATACTAAGGCCTAACCATGACTATATACTCCATCTTTGGAGAAATTGACAGAAAAAACTCGGAAATTATAAATTGTCTTTTAGATAGAAAAATATAATTAACAAGTAAAAAAACACTCCACAGTAACAACTCATGCCTAGGTCGAAGGTGGCTAAGACCTTTTACAAAGTTCATCATGCAACATCTCTTATTACAATTCCCCGGAGGGTATGGAAAATGTGAAAAAGGTTGGTCTTATTGACCGGTTGAACTTCTGAACTCTGAATTTTGAACATGGAAATGTTCAATCTTTGGCAGCTTGTTGGAAGTCCATCCTAGTGCAACTTGGTGGATAACAAGGCCTATCTTGATTATTGCGTCCATTTCCTTGATAAGTAATGCCTCTATATCTAGCCATTTCTGACACTTGTTGGGGAGTAGGCTTAGGATCGAATTTTTTGGTTGCTCTATCCACCACATTATTCATACAATTTACCCCCTCACTATACTCCATCAAATCCATCCATTCATTCATGCCAACATTATACTCGTGACCAAACATATTTACTTGTTCATTTTCTGATCTATAAGGTCCCACTTCACTACATACCTGAAGAAAAACTTGGCAAGTGGATTCCTCATGAAATTGTCCACAAGGTCTACAATAAGGAATAGCTTGGTGATCAACCAAGTTAGTGGATTCGAATGGATTTGGTGGCCTTTGATCTTGATGAGGAGGTCTCTTTGGCCATTTATCATTTGGCTTATGTTGGGGTCTACTAGATTGAACCCTTTCCATGGCTATTAACCTATTTTGCATGGCATTCATTTGATTAGCATGCTCTCTCATTTGATTGGCTTGGTTAATCTCCATTTGTTTAATCTGATTAGCATGATTAAATTCCATTGAATTAACTAATTTAGTGAGTTCCCTAATGCCATCACTAGAAGACTCTTGACCCTCCACTTTCTTCTTTCTCTCCTCAATACTTTTGGAAGGAGTTCCTCTTGAAAAACCAAGAATGTTTGGCCTTCTAACATCTTGCATATTCTTATCTATCCTGACAGCATAGTTTTATGCATCCTTTAGAGTTTGTGGATCCTTATCCCTTAATTGATATATGATTTCCCCCTCAAAGGCCTCCATGTAATGAATTAAAATAGATGCATCAGGAGGTTTGATAGTTGTAGGGAGACTTTTAACCAAATCATTAACCTTTTTGTTGAACTCATCCATAGTCTCATTCTCTTTTTTTTGACTTGTACTAAGGGCATCTAGCAAATGTCGATCCTCTTTTTTATCACCCCATCTTTCCCTGAAGGCTTTCTAAATTTCAGCCAAGGTGCTAAACTTATAAGGATCTTGTTCTGAAAACCACTCAGCTGCATCCTCTTGTAGAGAATACACAAATAGGATCATCTTTACATCCTCATGATTGTGACCATTGCACCACTTGCTGATACATAAGTCAACACTTAAGATGTGAGCATTGGCACTAACAACATTATTTCCCTGAAAGGCAGGCAATTTCTCAATATCTTTGTCAGGAATAGCATGAGGAGCACCTTGAATAGTTGCAAAGTTCAAAGGTCTTAGTAGATCACCCATAATTAAATTAGGATTAGTTGTTGTAGTATTAGCAGTTGTAGGATTATTATGTCCAAACAAGAGATAGATATCATAGATTACCTCTTCTCCAAGACTTCCAAGTAGACTACGAGGAGCAAGTCTGTTTATTCTCCTCCTATAAACCTTTTCAGGTTCAGGAAAATAGTAAACCAACCCTTCCGGATTGCTCCTAGTAGTATACCTCAAAGAATTATCAGATGGAGTCGCCACTTGGAGAGTAAGCAAAAAATGAATAACCAACCCAAGTTAAAAAAAAAATTAGGGAGAAATTTATTAATTAGTTTTTAAAGAATAACTTGTAAATTTTCAAACCCCAACCCAGTTTCAGTGTCGCTGATTTTTCAGCCAATGTTTAATGCCCAAACTCAGTTTTATATCAGCAAATAAAACTTAGAAGAAAATTAATTTCAGAACTGAAACATGAGGATTCTGAACATCGTTTATAATGCAGAAATAAAATATCAGCAGCATATAAAACTCAGAAAATATTGATACAGATATTTTCAGTCTAACTTTGACCCTGGAAAAACCCACAAGGGGAAAACCAGTGAGAGAGGGCTTTTTATTATTTCTGAGCTTCTGAGAAATTTCTTTTACAGCAGTCTAATCTTCAGCAAAAATTACAAACTTATCTCGAAAAAAAATTGTGCTCATCTCCTTCAGAAAAATTCCAGAATGCAGCTCGAAATCTGAACTAGAAATCCGTACTGTGTACGGATGTCCCAGCATTAAATGTTGTACAGACTGCTCCTTCAAAACTGTGCCAGAAATCTGTACGATTGTATGACTGCTATAGCATTAAATGTTGTACGAAACTCCTCGAAATCTGTGCCTCCTTTTTCTGGGTTTGCTACACCTTTTTTAGTGTAATAAATGCACCTCGAAATTCACGCCACTCCTTGGAATGCGTGTTGTACCTTGTTGTACGGACTGCTCCTCTTTTGTCGTTGTATGGACTATCAAATCTGTACCGTATGACCTCCACAAGATTGTTGTTTCTCACTCCTTGAAAACTATGCACAAAATCAGTTATACGAACTTCAAGAAATTCGTACTGTACGACCCTCTTGCTCAGCAGTACCTTCCTCGATTTCTTTGCTTCTTGGTTGCCTTGGGAATCGTGCCCTTACTCTAGCAACTTCTCCTTCTTCCTCAAGCTCAACCTCTCTCCTTCTCTTGCTCTTCCAAAAATGAGAATGTACAACAACCCTAGCTAGGGTGCGCCCTCCTACCCTAATCGACCTCATGAGGTAGGTGAGGGGTCTCTTAATCCAACGATTGAGATTGGATTAGATGAGTGGCTGAGATTTGGTGTCTCTTCACTCACCCTCACTAAAGTCATAAAGTCACCTTTTAATTTGCATCTCACAAATTAAATGACTAGGGCCCACATTAGGCACTTTCTCACCCCTTAGGCGCCTAGGGATAAGAAAGACTTGCCTAGGTACTTTATTTAATTAAAAAATTTAACACTCCCTCTTATCGAGGAAAGTGTTACTCACCACTCCAAGCTTGTCCTTGAAAAATACAAACTTGCCTCTGCCCAATGCCTTGGTGAGTATATCTGCAACCTGCTCCTCTGTAGATATGTATTGTAGCTCCACAGCTCCTCTCTGAACATAGTCACGGATGAAGTGATAACGAATCTCGATATGCTTAGACCGATCATGAAAAACTGGATTCTCCGAGAGTTTAATGCAACTCTGATTATCACAGCAAATCACAATAGGCCTCAACTGCACACCGAACAATCCCACCAGCATCTTGCGAAGCCAAAGAGCCTCACAACCGGCCCGAATGGCTGCCATATACTCAGCCTCTGCAGAACACAAAGCCACTGACTTTTGTTTCTGACTGAACCAAGACACAACTGTTGATCCCAATCCAAAACAACACCCTGAAGTGCTTTTCCTGTCACTGACACATGCTGCCCAATCCGAGTCTGTATAGCCAACCAAACGAACTCCATCTCCTCTCTTATAGTCCAAACCAAAATCTATCGTACCACAAAGATACCTGAGCACATGTTTTGCTACCACCCAGTGCACTCTCCGAGGCTCCACCATGAACTGACTGAGAGTGTTGACAGCAAAACAAATATCTGGCCTAGTATTGACCAAATACATCAATGACCCGATCAACTGACGATACAAAGTGGAATCCACCAAGTGTGACTCAGAAGCATGAAGCTTCTTCCAGTTGGTAATCATGGGAGTGGTCATGGGCCTGCTATCCCCCATCTGAAATCTGCTTAGAATGTCACACACATACTTCCCTTGTCCCAGGAAGATGTGTCCGAGCTCCTGCCAAACCTCCAATCCCAAAAAGTAATGAATCAGTCCAATGTCAGCCATCTCGAACTCTGAAGCAAGGCTCTCCTTGCAGCTGCTGATGAGTCTCTCTGCCCCTGTAATGAAAAGGTCATCCACATATAGCAGAAGAATGAGAGGATCCTCTCCAACCACAATGAAGTATAGGTTGGGATTCGCCTCACTCTTCTCAAAACCCAACTATTGCAAATAGGCATCTATCCTCGAATACCAAGCTCTGGGAGCTTGTTTCAGCCCATACAATGCCTTCTTCAGTCTACACACATGAGACTCTCTCCCATGCACCTCAAAGCCCAATGGTTGCTCAATATACACCTCCTCCTCAATAAGACCATTCATAAATGTGGTCTTCACATCCATCTGGTGGATCTTCCATCCCATCTCTACTGCAATGGAGATCACTACCCTAATCGAAGTGTATCTAGCAACCAGCGCAAAGGTCTCATCATAGTCGACTCCATCAACCTGTGAAAACCCCCGAGCCACAAAGCGAGCTTTGTACATCTCAATGCTGTTATCTGCAGCATGCTTTAGTTTATAGAGCCACCTTGAAGTCGCCACTGACTTCCCTTCAGGTCTAGGAACAACTTCCCAGACATCGTTCTTCATGATGGAATTGTACTCTTCCATCCTGGCATCTCTCCATACCTGTCTACCAGTGGCCTCCTCAAAAGTGGAAGGCTCAAACTCCCGAATA
Organism: Picea engelmannii; assembly: GCA_009831015.1. Taxonomy (NCBI): domain Eukaryota; kingdom Viridiplantae; phylum Streptophyta; class Pinopsida; order Pinales; family Pinaceae; genus Picea; species Picea engelmannii. The sequence goes on along the minus strand of ML785920.1, from coordinate 421,108 downwards.
CTGCTCACCATCGCGATGTAGCTGCAAAACCTCTCGGGAGGTTTACTCTCCCTCACTACCTGTCTGGGATCCCCACTGAACCCTGTGCCTCCCTCAAAGTGTCCTGAAGCCACTTGGGCTTCCTCCTCTCTAAAGTAGTGTCTTGTGGAGGGGACTCTCCCTGCTCAACCCCATCTCCTGAAGACAATGATCCTGAAGTAGACTCTCAAGTACCTGATCCTGAAACCAATGGACCAATAGCCTGTGAACCTGAAACCTGTGGCCCTGTCACCTGTGAACCTGTCGTCCCCGAAACTGGTGGCCCCAAACTCTGTGTCACTGTAGTCTGCTGCAGACTCACCTGAATCTTTGGTGAAGACTTCTCACCCTTCTCTGTCCCTCTAGACTTCCTAAAGGCTCTGTCCTCCTCAAATCTGACATCCCTCCTCAAGACAGTCTTCCTCAAGGAAGGAAGGTATATATGGAAAGCCTTTGAAGTCTCAATGTACCCAACAAAGATCCCCCTCTCTGTCATGGGCTCCAGCTTTGTCCTCTTCTCAGAAGGGACATATGAAAATGTGATGCACCCAAAAATACGAAGGTGCCCCACCTCAGGCTTCTTCCCAGAGAAAGCCTCCTCAGGAGTCATGCTCCCCACAGCCTTGTGAGGACTCCTGTTCTGCAAATAAACTGTAGTGTAGCATGCCTCAGCCCATAGAAATAGTGGCAACCCCTGATCATGTAACATGGCTCTCGCAGCCCCAACAATGGCCTTGTTCTTCCTCTCTACAACCCCATTCTGCTGCGGGTTATAAGGAACAGTCAACTCCCTCCTGATGCCCTCTCTTGCACATAATTCCATGAACTCCTTGGAGGTATACTCACCCCCATTGTCCGATCTCAGGACTCTGATTTTCTTCCCTGTCTGGTTCTCCACAAGAGCTTTGAACTCTTGGAACCGACTGAAAACCTGTCCTTTGGTCTTCATGAAGAAAATCCAGGACTTCCGAGAGAAGTCATCAATGAATACAACATAATATAGGGAACCAGTCAACGATGCCGAAGACATTGGGCCACATACATCTGAATGTATAAGATCAAGTATCCCAGCTGCTCTACTGTCACTGCTCGAAAAAGCAGTCTTGGTGTACTTTCCCAAAGCACACCACTTGCACAACTCATGGTGCTCTGAACTGAAATCTGGAACTCCTGTCACCATCTCCCTCAGAACTCTCAAAGCTCCATGGTGCAAATGTGCCATCCTCCTGTGCCATAGCTCACATAGGTCACTACTGCTGCTGGTAGTATGAATCAATGCTCTCACTGGGTGGAACAAAAGCTTGTACAGCCTCTCATGTCTAGTACCAATCACTTTGGCCGAAGTGATGCTAGACCCTCTAGGGTAAAGAAGCACCTGCCCATCATGGAACAAGACCTCATAGCCCTTCTCCTCAATAGTAGAAACTGACACTAAGTTTTTCTTCAAGCCCGGAACATATAGAACCTATGTCAAAGTCATGGGAGGCAAAGACTCCCTCTGAAATGATACGGTCCCACAACCTGCCACCTTGACCTCTCGGTCATCTCCAAGCACTACCTCTGCATCTCCACACTGTGTAAGATATGTCAAGTGCTCACGAACCACTGTCATATGGCGAGAGGCACCACTGTCAATATACCAAGTATCTGAAGTAGTAGTCCTCGAGGATAAACACACAATCAAGGAAAATTCCCTGTCAAACTTGGTGGAAAACTCTTCCACCTCTGCTGAAGCTGTTGTTTGTTTCTTCTTCTTGTTCGGACACTGACCTGCATAGTACCCAAACTTATGGCATGCAAAGCACTTGACTTTGCTCATATCTTTCTTCCCTTCACCCTTGGGCTTGTGTCCTCCCTTTGGACCCTTTTTTAACTTCTTCTTGCTAGTGGTAGCAAGAGCCACATTCTCCTCCTCATGACCTGTAGATGAACTTCCATGTACATAACCTCTCTGGGTCTCGTCCTGAACAAAGTCATCCCAAAGACGTTCCCAACCGGGAAGCTTCTCCCTAGCAACAATGCCCTCCACAAAAACAGCCCATTGTTTGGAAACTCCATTCAATGCTGTTCTCACAAGATCACTGTCAACTATGGCTTCCCCCACAGCTCCAAGCTCATCCCTCACCTGTGTCAATCTAGTAAGGTATGTGACCACATTTTTAGCCTTGGTCATTTTTATGCTCTTTAGTCTTTCCCTCAAAACGATTTTTCAATTCTCATTTGTACTCTGGTACAATTTAGTGAAAGACTCCCACATCTCATAGGCATGTGTCTTCCCCGTCAAGTGAAGAATCAAATGATCCTTGATGGCATCAAGAATAAACCTCTTAGCCTTGATACTCTTCTTAGTGTAAGCTGCAAGAAGAGTAGCATCAGTAGGTACCACAACAGGATGAGTAGTGGTATTTTCCA
>ML785920.1:402955-418578 GCA_009831015.1 Picea engelmannii | reverse complement strand
CCGAATTTGTTTTCTTGTTCCTATATGCCTGCTGTGTTTTCTGTTCTAATAAATTTGTTTGCTTGCTCTGTTTTCGTGCTAGCTTTGTTAAGATGCTCGTACAGACTCTCCAGGTGATTCCCTTCTTTGTTGTCCTTGCTATCCTTTTGCCCAATGTTATAGCCTACCCTCTGTATCCATTATTGCAATCTCTTGTTAAGAGGTAAACCATATTTGTATAAGCCTGTCGGCTTAAATAGCCACAGCATTGTAGCCAATGTGTTGGGCATAGTATTATATGTATTTTTCTTGGCCAACCAATAAGTGGCACAGGAATCAGAGGGGTTATGAGATGAGGAAAAGGAAGTTTACAAATAATGCGAAATAAATCTCAGGAAGAGGTTGTTGCCTTATATAACATCAAACTATAAGTCTTTGACACATAAAAGAGGCTAGAACCGCTAACAATTCCCCTTTTTTCCATTCATTCTTTTTCGAGAACTAGAAAGTTGAAAGCCAACATGGAAATGGTCATATAACTGACAAAATCAAAGGCTCTCTACACTTTTAAGCTCCTCCATTTCAATTAGTTTATTTTTCACTTCATGTCTTTAAAATTCTTAACACTAAAAAAACTTTACGAAAATTAATCCTTCTTCCAATATCACCACAAGATGGATCTTGAGATATCAGAGTGCACGAGGATAATACTCCACCTTTAGATGTCTTTTAGATTCCTTATTCAAATACAGATCTTCTTTTAACTATTTATATGCAATCTTTCATGGATCCTTCTTAAAGAGCACGCACCCATGGGACTTTATTATCAGGGCCCTGACAATTCATTCATCCATGGCATTGTTATTGATGATCCACATGATTAGATTGAGCTCATGAACAGATTCTATCAAACTGTTCCACCAGCATACATGATGTTGGAATGTATCCCTTTCATGGGTTTTTGAATTTAACATTGTTGTTCTGCCATATGTTATTTCACTCATCTCTTTCGTCTCATTTCCTAAATTTTTGCAAAGATTAGATTTGTTTTACAAAGATACAAGTCCCCAGTGTTCATCATATGGCCAGTTGGACATACTTTATATACTCTGAGAAGCAAACACCATGAAGGGACAACATTAAAAGTAGAAAGTATAAGCTCAGTACTTCTTATAGCACATTGTTGCCGTCCTTATACACTCCTATTAGCGTGGAGAAGTCTCCAACCCACTTGGTGTGTCCTTGGAGGCACAAGCCTAAGTCCAAACCCACTGTCACCTCGATTTGGACTTCTTCCGTCTAGGCTCACTCCTAGGGAAGCCAAGGGGGTAGACCCTACTTAACTACGTTAAGGTTGATTAAATGATCTAGGAGTTAATTTTAGTTCTTAGATTAGGGATACCCAACCCAAATGACAAGCAGTCAATGCAATGCAACCTTTCAATGACAAGCACACCCCTTTTACTTACAAGTCTACAATAAGACCAGTGCCTAAAGTTAAATGGAGTTAATGAAAGATACAACAAGTACAGTTAAACAAAAAATAAATAATACCAATGAACAAAAGAATTTACTTTACACCAATTTATGAATGTTATCTACAAATTGAAATACAATATGAAGTTGCTACTGTTGCAAAAGATTGCTACAACAATTCTTTTGGTTGAAGGGGTGAGAGTTAGGGGTAGACATACAGTCTAGGCTTGTATCTATCACATATAATCCCCCTAACTAAAGAGAGAATTAAAACATTCTAAAATTAACCTACTCCTTTCACAACTTTTACACTTTCAAGTTCAGTTATTTTTTTATTTAAGTTGTGCAAGTTTCACATTCATTTCATTGTATATCTATTTCATATTGTATTTCAAGTAACTTGCTGTTGTTGAAAAAGATTGCTACAACCATCTTACAGCAGCAAATTCATCTTAAAGAGTGACATTAAAATCTGATTAGACATTGCCAACTTTGCTTCTGACAAGTTGCTATCATTCTGTCAAATTAGAGCTACATTCTCTTGTCATTTTCAAGCATTTTTGAAGCATAATTATTGTGGCTGTTACAAAACATTCATTGTTGTTATAAATAATTACTTTGCTACAGTATTATATCAGCTTACTTATTTTCCAAAGGTTCATGGTTTTATGAAGCACTAACATCATATGGTACCTTGAAATTGCATGCCTTTTCTATTGTTGTCTTGTTCTAGGCAGGTACACTTCATTTATCTTTTGCTTCATCTCTATAAGACACAAAGAACCTTTGAAATTGAGTGACCTGTGAGAGGAGGGAACTCTCTTGCACTTTTTCCTTAGCCTTCTCAAACCCCCAGGTCATTGAGGACGTCTCCCCTGGGGTACATTGATATACTCCTAAACAGAAAGGGGTTTCCTATTAAGGTGACAATGATAGGTCACTCCCTGTTACGCCAGTCTTGTATCTACTTGCTTTGGGCTTTGGGCAAGTACAAATTGTGTGATAACATTTTGGTGCCATTGTCGGGGAACACTGAGTCAATATTCCTCAACAACACTTTTTTGGTAAGCCTTTCCCTCAAAGCCTTTATCTTATGAAGCTTACCTGGCGACTTCACTGAGGGTGATTCCCTCTTTTCCATTTGATGATCCCTAGAAGGATTAACTGGCGACTCCACTGATGATTAAGCTAAACATGGCTTCTCAATGGGACCCACGAAATTTTAAACCCTTGGATATGAGTAAAATACCAAGGTATCCTCGACGAATGTCTCCGAGGTATGAAAAATGGCTCCCTAAATTCACTGGTAGTGATGAAGAGAATGTTAATAAACATGTGCATGATTTTTATGCTTTCTTTCAACTCCACTCTATCAGTGACGATGTTGAAGACCTAGCAATGAAACTTTTCTCTGCTACTCTTCATGATAATGCCAGGAGATGGTATGATGACCTCCCTGTTGCTAGTATTACATCCATCGAGAAATTAGAAGAGGTTTTCCTCGAAAAATGGGATCCTTGGGTTTTGCTAAACAAACTTAATCACATAAAGAAGAATGAGAATGAAACTGTTAGGGAATTTCATGATAAATTTCAAAGGCTATTACAACAGATCCTAGTAAGCTATCACCCGTCACATAACTTTCTTCTTTTTCTTTATACCAAAGCCTTTACAGAAAAAATAGGATTCCCTATCAGAGATAAAGCTCCCAGAACAATCCAGGAAGTTTATAACATGGCTACTGAAATCGAAGCCAACATCTCCTCATTCAAAGAACAATCCTTTGTTCCAAAAGTCGAGGTTTGTGAGCCCAAAGATACCCCAAATATTCCCAAGAGAGTACCCTCCCTTGAGACCTCTATTGAAGAAACCCCGAAATATTTAGAACAAGACATCAATCAATAAGAGGTTGAGGAAGGGGATCTTGATGAAGGTTATCAATCCCACGGGAAAGGACAAGAATTTACTCATGCTTCTGTCAAGGATAATGAAGACCTGGTTAAAAAGCGAGAGCCTGAAGATATCAAACATAATGATGAAGTATTAATGTGTGCTCCTCCCTCTGATGAAACCATTCAAGATCCTATTCCTCTTGCACAAAGAAAAGAGGATGAGGTTAGTCACTTTCCTTTTCAGTTTTTTGACGATACCCTATTTTATGATTCAGAAGGTGAAGAAGAAAGGGAACCCTTGGACAAGCTAGATCCTCCATATTGTGAAGATGAAAATGTAAGAGCAAGTCATGAGGATGAGACAATGATGCATGCTCTTCCATTTGATGAAGTTATCCAAATCCTCGAAGCTCCTGCACAGGAAGAGGTAAACACGGTAAGTTATTTCCCTTTCCAAAATTTTGATGATGCTTTATTTATGATTTGGAAAGTGAAGAAGTGTTAAAGGAGCCCTTCATGTTATGATAAAGGTAATGACTTTATTGATAATATTGATGAGTTCATACATGTCAGGAAGCGTAAATGGGATGTGATTGGGTATGATGGGGATCCTATTTACAACATTGAAGGTCATTACCAAACATTGCCTTTACAACTTCATATGAGGTTACTAATGATTCTGACATATGGAAACAAGGAGATGATATAGTTACAAACACTTTTCAAATACCTAAGGATGACATAGTTCTATGTTCTCCTGATGATTTTTGGTCATACCTTGAGGATTTTGATGAGTATTCCTTTGAGCATTTGGATTTATTCCATGAAGAAAATTATCAACCACAGTTGTGCTCAGATATTGATAAGGATGAGGGCATTGCTTGCCTGAAGCAGGGTACTTGTGACAAGGTTTCCCAGCCTCCTTCGATTACTTTACCTTGCTATGTCGCTAAGGGTGCAGTTGGAAAACATGTTCCTTGTCTTGAGTTTTCTCCGGGGAAAAGCTTACTTTTAGAATTCAAGGGTAGGTTGAATACCTTACGAAGAAGTTTATTATTTCAGTCTTTTAGCTTTCCCTTAGAAGATTGTCGATCATCCTCTAGGTTCCTGCTAGTCCCTTCCCAGACCTCAGGATGTGATGATGTCCAAGGTAGACAAACTTCAAACACTTTGAGTCAGTCTTTTGAGCCTTTGATTTTTCACGATCCCTTTCTGAGATGAATTGAGCACTTTCCTAGAAGTAGGACTTGGCATAATTTTGTCCCTCCCTCCCACCTCCATGAGCTAGACTTTATGATTTATGGTGATATGATACATGCTCTAACTCATGTTATTTTTGTGCTTGACTTATCATTGTTTTGATTTATGATGAAGCACAGAGGCAAGTATTATGAGATATTGCTAGGATGGTTTCACTGGTTATTTGACTACACCTAGCATTCAACCAACAGGTAAGTAGAGGTAAGTTAGGCATTTTCATCCATTGTATATACCATCTGCATTCATGCTAGTATAGTTTTATCATTGTATTTTTCCATTTTTATGTACATATGCATACTTACTTTCATTCCATTATATCATATATGAGCGAGGGGTGATATCACCACCCTGAAGATTACTGATGTGTTTTATTGAGATCTTGTAGATACAGGTCATACGAGAGATGTTGAGGTTCTCATGCGCTCTACGGTGAGCACATGTCCCCGAGTTGGAGCCAGATGTTATCCCCTATCCTACGGATAATAAAGGAGATCATGTCTCGAGGCCCACAGGTCCTAGACATGGAGTGTCGAGAGCCGGATGACTCAAGCATGGCCCCAGAGGGCCCATATTTTCTTCAATGCAGCCCATCTATCAGCAGTAGCAGTATCCATCCCACCAGCCTGGTCCTGAAGTAGTAGTAAGTCTTTCTCCATGAGGTAATGAGTCCGAGTATCATGGTATGTGTCACTCTGATTATTGAAGCACTTGAAGGTGTTGCACTGAATTCTCCTTCATTTCATAATGTTTGCTTGGAAATTATGCTCTTCAACTTGCTCGTACCTGGGAGGGCGACATGATGCCCTAGTAAGTTGATCTCCCTTTAGGATGGGTTGCCACTGGGTGGGTCTATGAAAGGTCATCGTCCATTCCCTCCATACTTACCACTTTCCATCCTTACTCCTCTCATTTTTTCCCTACCTTTGTTCAGGCATTGGGTTTGCCACACTAGGAAGGGTTGTACCTTGCCTTGTGGGAAAAAGGGGCTAAAGGCCTAGAGGGTAAAAGTAGTTGGCAAGAGTTAAAAGCCAAAATGAAACCTTTGTGATGTTTCGCCCATGGATTCTTGAGAAATCAGTAAAAGGAAAGAAAAGGGAACCCGTAAGATAAATGAACACTCAAGGTATTAGCTAATGGATGGGAGGTCTCATCATGAGTCGACCTATTAGGACCATGGGCATGTAGCGATATGACACTACCATCTATCTGGTCACCAAACTAGGGTAGTGGATCTTGGTGGCATAGCCAAGAGAAAGGGGGTGTCATCATGAGCCAGACTTCTCATCTCCATGAAATGTTTGTGGGTAACGCTGTCACCTCTGGTCACCAAACCAGGACAATGTTCCTCAACTCTTCCCTTGAAGCACAAAAGAAAAAGCAATAAGACTAAGAATAAAAGGCATTGATGGGCTAGGAAACAATGGCATCCATGATAAGGTGCAGCTCTCCCTCTACAGAGGCACCCACAGGTAAGACCTGCATTTCCCTATTATCACTTCACCCTATGCCCAAACACTTCCCATGTCACTTCACACACACTTACATGACCTAGATTGGTTCTCACCTGGGAAACACCCGAACTTAAGGACGATTATCCTAATAGGACATCCTAAGACCCTTTCCAAACTTGGCTTGTTAATTTGCATAACGTCTTTGAGCATTTGTCTCGGTAAAGGGGGGTTTGATGCACATGTTTGGGTAATTTGATTATTAGATGTGATTGACATTGCTATGATCCCTGTGACTTATGAACCCCTGGACGACGTACTTTTTGTTGCTGTGGGACCTTTCCCAACGCACAGGTACATATACGGAAATGATTAGCTCGGACCTCCATGGGGCTGAAAGCCCACAGATGGATGCTATGACCCCACCAGGGGAGAGAGACACTAGAGGCTTGCACCAGGAAGAAAGAAGGACGTTGCACCAAGGACACTACGACAAACCTAGACCCAAGGGCGTCTTTCCTTTCCACCTGGACGTTGACCCTTGTGGGAAAATGACATCCTCATTATGATGTTGACGTCATTCATAGTTAGGGTTTTCACTTATGAGGGTAGTTGTGTGCTAGTTGGCACGTGTGGCAACATTTAGGGCCTTTGGAGGCCAAACGTTCTGCATTTGAGGCCTAACATTCCACCCTATAGGCCTAACGTCACCCTAGAAGGGCATGACGTCACCCTTGGATATGATTTTAGGGTTTAATTAATGTCATTTATGTAAAAACTAGATTTTAATGTAATTTGGTCAGGTCAGCCTTTTTATGACCTAATTTTAATTAAAGGTCATTGATACTGTATAAATAGAGAGAAATTACTCCCATTTTTTCATCACACAAGTGGTGTGGTCTGAAATTCGGCCCTCTTTAAGGGTTATTGGCTTAACTAAGTGGTGCGCAACTTCTTGGAGAGGCAAATTTTGGTGTATTTTGGCTATTTTTCATTGTGGAGGATCTTGAACTAGGGTTTGGCTTGATTATTCTTGGTGAAGTAAGTAGAAAATCTGCAATTTGTTTATGTTATTGAATATTTGTGGTAAATTTTACTTGGTTCATGTTAAAGATTATGAAATTGCTTGCTTAAGACCCTAAGAGAGAAACATAAGTTGTTATCTTTCTCTCTATAGTTTTCCACTTGTTTAATTTTCTCAAAGTATACCTTGTTTAGAAGTAGCTACTAGAGCCCTAAATGCTAGCACTCTAGTAGCCCTACTCTAATTGCCTATTGCATATATTATTTCCAAATTGTCTAAGGAAAGAGAAACCGCTAGGGCCTAAGTCTTCTTACTTTCTAGACAATTTTCTCTTAGGACTTGGATGTTTGAGGCCTTGGGTTACCAACACCTCCTCCATCTATTCCATCTCCTTTGGCTAAGTACTATCATTGCTATTTTGCTGTAAGATTTGTTGTTGCTATTGTTGACTCCATATACCCTAAAAGGCACTAGTCCACTCACCTTAGTGATTGATTGATCAAACAACTCTCAAACAACCTTCCTTGAAACCTTTACTAACTTTTACTAACCTTAAACTATATTAATCCACTAATTAACTTCTTGTTGTTGCAAAAGATTGCTACAACCATCTTACAGCAACAAATTCATCTTAAAGAGTGACATTAAAAGTTGATTAGACAATGCCAATTTTGCTTCTTCCAACTCTCTGTTACGCCAGTCTTGTACCTACTTTCTTTCGACTTTGGGCAAGTACAGATTCTGTGATAACAGGCTGCTTACAATGTTGAGAAGATAGAGAGAAAGAAGAGGTTTTATGCCCAAGCTTTAGGAAGCTTTATTGAAGAATTTTGAGGGGCAAGTATGCTGAAATCCTCTTCAGAACCTGCAAATAACCTGCAAAAACAGCAAGCTATTCTTGCTGGAAATTGCTAAAGATGGCTCCAACAAATGATATTTTGGAAATATGATATTCAGAAATTTAAAATAAAATATCTGAACATGAAAATATATGTTAGATTGCAGATTTTTTATCAAATAAATTAAAGGACACTGATAAATGATGGCTGAAAATAGAAGAGAAAATTTCAGAAACTTGGAAAGGCTTGAAAGAGAGGATTTACAGATCTGAAATCCACCTTCAAAGGCCCTAGATAACCTGCAGATTTTGCAAACCTTCGCTATAAAACATACAAGAAGGTAAGAATGTTCTATATATTTGTAAAACACTTTGCAAATGAAATAGAAACAACCCACAAAAAACAAGTGATAATACTATCACTAATATATCCCAAGCAAAATACTTTGCCTGGGTCTTCAAGTGGAAATGAAAGAAAGGAAATGCAAATGAATAACTAGCAGAAATATTACCTCATACACAACAAAAGATGGCTCCAAGAATACTCCAAGAGACCAAGATATCCTCCAAAGCTTCAAAAATTTTATTACCCAAAGAGAACTTGCCAAAAGGCACCAAAGACCAAGAGAGAGAAATGAGAGAAAGGGGGAGGAGATGGGAGAAATTTGGGCATAGTAGAGTTGCACTGAGAAAAGATATGAAAATGAGAGGTGGTAGGCTTTCTTTTATACTTGGGAGAGAGGAAAAGTCTCTCTTGGATGAGCTCCAAGTGTGATACATCCAAAATAGAAGACTAAATCAACTAGGGCGCACTTTTAGGGTTTTGGAGTGGGTTAGGGTTTGAGGGGTGAGGGGAAAAGGGGGAAAACACCTTTACACTTAGTCAAACATGAAGTTAGACTCTAAGGGGGGCGCACTTAGGGTTTAGGTGTTTTTTCACTTAAATCTTTTATTTCCCACATGTCAATAAGCAAGGGGGGCGCACTTTTAGCTAGGGAACACCACTTTAAGTTGTTGGCTAAGCAAAGGGGGGGTTCTTTAAGTGGAAAATTACTTTTCTAACTTAGGAAAAAGGTTAGGAAACCTTTCCCCACTTTCTCTCCTGACTTTTGTTAATTTTACAATTTTTGGCTTTTTTACTTAGCCAATTAAATGCTGACTCTAGACTGACTTGGACTCCTCATGGAAAAAGACCTAACAAAACTTGTCCAAATGAGTTGAAACTTACTCCAAGGGTGTAGGGGGGTCTCTGCAATTTTTTTCAAGTACTCATACCCCCATCAAAATCCCCAAGAAGCAAATTTTTACATTTTATCTCAAAAATAATTAAAATTCCCATTAAATGGAGAATTTTAATAAATTAAAAAAAGACTTATTAAAACTTAACGGAATTCCGCAAAACTCTAGGAGATGTCTAGCATGGTCATTTACAATATTCCTAGACCTTAGTTACCCCTTGGGCTCGATCATTAGAATGCCTTTCACCACTTTGGATAATTATTGTGAGTGAAAAACTCAAGGGTAATTAAAATTACCTGAGCATAAAAAACACTTGATGAAAGTACTTCCCTAATGATAAAGTCCTAGGTAACTAACCCTAAATATGACTCATGTTGACCTATTACATTATTATCCCATGCAGGGGAGTGGACATTCTGATTACACAGAAAGACGTGTCGGAGGAAAAAGTGCCCTGCTGAGCCATAAGTCTTCAAACTTAGTTGCACCACCAAGTACATAGCTTCATGACACATGACGTTGACCCCTAGTTGCACCATCAGGTACATAGCTTCAAATACCATTACAAATATCTCAAATCTGTCCACTACTAGTCTAGACAAGTTCAAGTGGATAAACACTGCAAAATACTTCAACAATAAATCAATGAAACAACCCTTACCACATAATATAATCAAGTATGCAGATCAGTGGAAATATAACAACACTTTTCAAATATGGGGTTTCATCTTGTTAACCCCATTTTGTGGGATAACTAAGGAGATTATGTATCGAGGCCCTCACGTTCCAGACATGGAGTACCGAGAGACAGCTTGACCAACAGTGTCCACTTGCACAGATGGAGACCCAACTCACCACCACAACTCCAGGTTGATCATGACTATATCCACCACATCAGTTGGCCTCCGGAAGACATTGGGTCTTGCTCCATGAGGTACAAGTCAGGTATTATGGTGAGTATCATTTCAATATTTGAGGCATTTGAGTTAGTTACATCTATTACTGCTTTTGATTATGTGACATTTGCTTGGACATTATGCTCTTTGCCCTGTTTCACCTTGGTGGTTGACATTGCGCCCTAGTAAGTGGGTCATCCTTAGGGATAGGGTTGCTACTGAGAGGTCCTTTCGATGAGTCATCATGCCATTCCCGACCATACTTATCACTTTCCACACTTCATCCCCTCATCTCCTCACCTTTTGGGTTTTTCGGGTGCACTGTCTCAAGAAGTGGTTGTCCCTCACTTTATGGGAAGAAGGGGCTGAAGGACTAGAGGCTTGTGGCTGGAAAAAGATAAAAGCTTGATTATGAACCTTCCCAATGATCACCCAAAGAGGTCATGAGAGCAATGAAAAGCTTCTCCTAAAAAAAAATCAAAGACCTGTAAAAGCAAAATAACATTATATAAATGTCCCCACTTGTTGAGGTGTGTACACTCATGCGGTGTCCCTTTCTTCCCTTGCATATGGCACTCTGTCTACCTATAGCTTCAAGTGGCCTTGTTGTACTAGCCCCCAAGCTAATCGATTCACCAATAGGGAGTACCCAAGGTTTTGGACTATTAATCAATTAATGGAAATGAATCGGCTTGGAAAAAGGATGCATTGAAAACAAAGGTGCAACACACCCTCGACAAAGGCACCCATAAGTGGGACACTACAACCCCTTGTATGCCATGAACCCCATGCCCAAAAGTTTTCCCCTCATCCATAACACATCATCCACATGACTCAGAAGGAGGTCCCCTCGAGAAACACCCCTAAACTTGAGGGACGATTCACCCAATAGGTCGTTTTTTAAACCCTCCCATACACAAACTTGGTAAATTGCACAGGATCTTTGTAATATCCCCACTTTGGGACATCAGAGTATTACAGAGTGTTATGATGACCAAAGTAGCCAGATGGATATTATAGCGAGTACAGGAGCTATGGAGGGGTATTTTGGGGTCCGGCATGCATCGCTCATCTTATTTCATCATTATGATCCATTCCGCACAACTTGGCTTTGGTTCCATTGCATTCCGACGATTTCCATGATTTTGAGTTATTTTGGGCTATAGGTTAATTAAATGCACTAAGGAGGTCATATTAGGCATAATACTTGGAGGAACCTCTTAGTGTAATAGCTCATTGGAATCGGGAGGAACCACACTACAGGATAGAATGATGAAAAGTGACTTTCAGTGGCCAGGGGAGACATAAGGAGAGATAAAGTGCTTTTCAGAGGTAAAAGAGTTAATTAATTAATTAATAATTAATAAAGCAAAAGTCACTTTGGAGGGACAAGGTGAGCAGGAAGGATAAAAGAGAGGCAAGGGGCTCTACTCTGGATTCATGCTGATTATCAGTTTTGATATCTGGCTTCTAGCTAGTGAGCCAATGCCTTAGGGATTTTGAGGGTTTTGACTTAACAAACCCTAGAGGACAACTCGATGGTGAAAGATTCCACCTATCTTGTTCCAAGCTTGGTATCGGGGATGCAATACTCCACCCACACCATTCTACTTTAGATCTACTCAGTTTCAGAAGAGTTCTACACCAGCCACAAGTACAAAAAGAGAGAGAGCGCACCATTGAGGGTTTCCAGCAAGGGGGCACACCATTGATGGGAGGAAGATTTGATCTAGGAGTATGAGAGGGCTTGCGGAGATTTGAGCATTTGGGTTTATCTTGCAGGGTCTTGGCCATCATTTCTATCTCATTCTGGAGGGAGTTTTATGTGCCATTTGATTTACTAGAGAATTGGGCGAATTGGAGGAGAGGTGCGCACTTCAAAAAATGGTTTCACCCATTTGATAGCTCAGATCTTCACTAATTCGCTTGGGACTTCACCAATGAGGTGTTGAAATAATGTAACTGCAAAGTGTATTCTTATTTGATATATTATTCATTGGATCAATCCCCATTGTGGATTGATCATGTTGGCTATTGTAAAAGGACCAAATCCCCTTTTGCAGATTGGTCATAATGTAATTATAATAGGCAAAAGAAGAAGTCGGCCCCATAATATAATAAAGGTGGTTTTAACCACCTAGTGTGAGAAGTCGGCCCTATTAGTGAAGAGACACTTCACACGTGCCAGATTTGTATAAATAAGGAGGCTAGCGCCTCACTTACACACACACCTCACTTGCTCATTGAGAGACAAGTTTCGAAATTGCAGTTGGAGAAGAGAGAGAGAGAGTGGTGCATCTTTGGGAGAGGATATTTTGTATTAGCTTGAGTTATCTCTTGGCATTGTATTGGCTATCTATAATAAGGAAGTTTTGCTGGGTTTTCTTCCCCTAGAGGGTTTCCCAGGATAAATGTTGTGTCTCTTGTGATTGTGTATTTCTGAGTGATCTTGTGTTATGCTATTGTTATCTATTGAAATGCAAAGAACCATAATAATGGCTTAAACATTAACATGGTATCAAAGCCAAGCTAAAGAGAGCATCTTTCACAAGAGAAAAGTGAAAAATGTCACTGTTGTCGTACATGCAAATTAGGGCTTTTGTTGGAAAGGTATTTTAGCCCTAAAACCATCTAGAAAAGTGCGCACTCCCCCAAGGATCATTTTGGCACCTTCAGTGCACCTTTTCAGTGGCTAGATCTCCCAGAAAGTGAAACCCTAGTTTTCACAAAGTACCAAAAAACCAGAGTACCAGAATTACCGGAGTACCAGAAGTACCAGAAAACTAGAAGCACCAGTCCAGAAATCCGCAGATCAAGTTTGAGGGCATACAAGTTGGACTTTCAGAAATCTGACTCCACCAGCTTACTCGCCTCAGCTCAACGCATCTATCCCCTGGATCAGAATTTCAAATTTTGAAGTTTGAAAAATTAGGGTTTCCTCATAAAACTCTAAGTTGCAGTTGCAGTTGTTGTCTCAGAACCAGTTGCAGTATCAACTGCAGTTGCAGTAACAGTTGCAATTGCAACCGTAGTACGAGTTGCAATCACCCTTGAAGTTTTTAAGAATTGGTAATGATTACCGTTGCTGCCAGATGGAGCCACTACCTGCAAATGCTATCAGAGGTATGTACTCACACATGTTTAACGGTTAATGCTTTAAAGGGTATTTGCAGGAGAAGGGATCTCGTGCCATAGATCCAAAAGGATCTCAAGATCCAACACATTCAGAGGAATGATGCAACCCAGGTGTGATTATTCTGATATGCATCCATTTGTTATATTGATCAATGTTGCATGTTGTAGCTATGACCATCATTCTAACCTATTCTGAGTCAAGGTATTAGATGTATTAGAATTTGAGATCATAGAACTTATCCTCTAACCCAACCTTCTGTCAAGATAGCATATTGTCTTAGTACAAAAGACAGGTTGAAGAAAGCACTGGTCATCTTGAGTGAAGGAGACTCGAAAGAAAAGCGAGCACTCATTCTTGAGGACAAGGCTATAGGTTTGATTAATCAAGTTAATAAGATTCAAAGGTACACATGACAAGTTGATGACTATAGTTGAAATAACATTCTTTGTAAAGTATCATACTTGATAGCATGTGAGCACATAGAGGTAAATGCTTAATGTAATCATTTGTCTGATACAACTAACACCTCCTCTAGGAAGAATCTCGTGTGTTAGTTCCAGGTTGCCATGGAGGAATGTTTGATCACAACACTATGAGAGTGTTGACCTCATTTCATATTGTATTCCTTACCTTCAGACAAATTACAAGTGATAGCTCTAAAGGAGCTACTGTGATGATTGTTCGTTCTATTGCTTTATATTATCAAAAGGATATTATTCTTGCTTGTTGTTTTGTTGACCTTGCTCCAGGTCACAAGTAATAACCCTAAGGAAGTTATAGTGAAGGTTGCAGAAGGCAACGTGCTAAAGGAGAGACCATAAATGAAGCAAACATCATTGGAAAAGAAGAAGGTGGCTTGCATAAACTAAAGGGTCACTCAGAAGCTGCCATGACCCACAACATTGAGAATCCATGTGAACTTTGGCATAGAAGATTAGCTCACATTAACTACAAGGCACTACCATAAATATGCAAAGCGATCACAGGTTTACCAGAACTCAAGGTTGATCATGAAGGCGTATGCAATGGATGTGCACAAGGGAAGAACATCAAGAACCCTTTTCCGAAGAGAGACAGCAAAGCAGAAGGAGTCCTAGAGCGCATTCATTCAGATGTATGTGGCCCAATGCCATCGTCCTCCATTAGTGGCAAGTTCAAGGAATTCAAAGCCTTGATAGAGAATCTTTCTGAAAGAAAGATAAAGTTACTCAGGTCAGATAATGGAGGAGAACATACCTCAAAAGAGTTTGTGAACTTCTGCAAAGATGTTGGGATCATTCTAACCTATTCTGAGTCAAGGTATTAGATGGATTAGAAGTTGAGATCATATAACTTATCCTCTAACCCAACCTTCTGTCAAGATAGCGTATTGTCTTAGTACAGAAGACAGGTTGAAGAAAGCACTCGTCATCTTGAGTGAAGGAGACTCGAAAGAAAAGCAAGCACTCATTCCTGAAGACAAGGCTACAGGTTTGATTAATCAAGTTAATAAGATTCAAAGGTACACATGACAAGTTGATGACTATAGTTGAAATAGCAGTCTTTGTAAAGTATCATACTTAATAGCATGTGAGCACATAGAGGTAAATGCTTTTAACGTAATCATTTGTCTGATACAACTAACACCTCCTCTAGGAAGAATTTCGTGTGTTAGTTCCAGTTTGCCATGGAGGAATGTTTGATCACAACACTATGAGAGTGTTGACCTCATTTCGTATTGTATTCCTTACCTTCAGACAAATTACAAGTGATAGCTCTAAAGGAGCTACTGTGATGATTGTTCGTTCTATTGCTTTATATTATCAAAAGGATATTATTCTTGCTTGCTGTTTTGTTGACTTTGCTCCAGGTCACAGGTAATAACCCTGAGGAAGCTATAGTGAAGGTTGCAGAAGGCAACGTGCTAAAGGAGAGACCATAAATGAAGCAATCATCATTGGAAAAGAAGAAGGTGGCTTGCATAAGCTAAAGGGTCACTCAGAAGCTGCCATGACCCACGCCATTGAGAATCCATGTGAACTTTGGCATAGAAGATTAGCTCACATTAACTACAAGGCGCTACCATACATATTCGAAGATTAGCTCACATTAACTACAAGGCGCTACCATACATATCCAAAGCGGTCACAGGTTTACCAAAACTCAAGGTTGATCATGAAAATGTATGCAATGGATGTGCACAAGGGAAGAACATCAAGAACCCTTTTCCGAAAAGAGACAGCAAAGCAAAAGGAGTCTTGGATCTCATTCATTCAGATGTATGTGGCCCAATGCCATTGTCCTCCATTAGTGGCAAGTTCAAGAAATTCAAAGCCTTGATAGAGAATCTTTCTGAAAGAAAGATTAAGATACTCAGGTCAGATAATGGAGGAGAATATACCTCAAAAGAGTTTGTGAACTTCTGCAAAGATGTTGGGATCAAGAGGGAACTCACT
>ML785920.1:374823-390136 GCA_009831015.1 Picea engelmannii | reverse complement strand
GGCATCACTTTCCTTGGTTCTTGAGTGCTTTGTGTGATTGTTGCCAGTGAAGGCAGTCCAATAGTGTAAGTGCTATTGGGGCATGCTTGGCTTATGTGTGTGAATCACTTACATCTTGTTATATCTTGTGTATCTTTGTATCTCATTGATGTATCTTCGTATCTAGTTTGTAAATGGTGTAATCTTCTGTAACACATAGAATTCTTTTGTATAATTGTAGTTTGTGGTTTGGGGTAGTTTAACTTGTATCAATTGTAAAACTTTTGTAATTGAACCACCCTCAAACCTTAGTTGACCCCATTGCCCAACCTTAGGCACTAATCTTAGTTGACTTAGGGAAAGGGCTGCTTCACATATAGATTAGACTTGCACTTTGCATTTGTTGCTTCATCATCTTAGGCTAGTTTTCCCCCTTTGGCCTATAACAAATTAAAACTAACTCCTAGAACATTAACATTAAAATTAACTTAGTAATTAGGGGCAACCCCCCTTGGCTTCCCTAGGAGTAAGCCTAGAAGGAAGAAGTTCCAGTCAAGGTGACAGTGTGGACTTGGAACTTAGACATTGTGTCTCCAAGGGCACACTAAGTGAGTTGGACTTAGCTCACGTTAGCAAGTGTGCATTAGGACGGCAACACACCCTGTTGACCACCTAAGTATCAACGTCATGTACCATGAAGACGTGTACCTTGTGCCATGACAAGGATGAATACCTATGGCTCAGCAGGGCAATTTTGCCCATAAAACTTCTATTTCTCTCTCTTCTTCTCCATAAAATGTTCACTTCCCTGCGTGGAAAATTTTGTAATGTAGCATGTCAAGCATGGATCAAGTTTTGTAATGATTTAGCTACCTAGGACTTTATCATTATGGAAGTCCTTTCATCGAGTGTTTTTTTTCCTTAGGTAATTAACTTCGTTGTTCAACGATTTTAATTACTTAAGTTTTTCACTCAATAATCCTCCAAAGTGGTGAAAGGCATTCTAATGATTGAGCCCAATCGGTGACTAAGGGATAGAAGTGTTGTAAATGACCATGCTAGACATCTCCTAGAGTCTAGCGAAATTCCGTTAGGTTTTAATAGGTGTTTTTAATAATTAAAATTTCTGGTTAATTGGAATTTTTAATTATTTTTTATGTGAAATGTAAAAATTGGGTCCTTGGAGATTTTGTATAGGGGTATGAGTGCTCAAATCAAATGGTTTATGACCCCCAACACCTTTGGACCAAGTTTTAGCTCATTTGGACAAGTTTTGCTAGGTCAATGTCCATGAGGAGTCTAATTCAGTCAAAAATCAGCAAATAATTAGCTAAAGTAAAAATATCAAATTGTGTAAAAGATTCTAAAGTCGTGAAAAAGGGGGAGAAAATGTTTTCTAGTGTGTTTCCTAAGTAAAAAAGTGGTAATCCACTAAGAAAGGGTCCCCCAAGTCAAGTAATGACAAGTTCAAGTGTTTCCCTAGCAAGAGGGGCGCCCCCCCTCTTCATGATCAATTGCAAAGTGTTAATTCAAAGGTTGCTAGACATCTCCTAGAGTCTCATGGAATTCCATTAGGTTTTGATAGGTGTTTTTAATAATTAAAATTTCCCGTTAATTGGAAATTTTTTATTATTTTTTATGTAAAATGTAAAAATTGGGTCCTTGGAGATTTTGTATAGGGGTATGCATGCTCAAATCAAATGGCTTATGACCCCCCGACACCTTTGAACCAAGTTTCAGCCCATTTGGACAAGATTTGCTAGGTCAATGTCCATGAGTCTAAGTCAATAAAAAATCAGCAAATAATTGGAGAACGTGCAAGGGGGGTCTCCTCTCCTTTCCCTTAAAAGCAGCCCACCTCTCCTCATTTGGACTTGGTTTTGTTGAAATATTGTAACTTCGAAGAATATTCTACCTAAGGAGTGTTGAATAATGTTTTTATAATATATTTGTTAATTAGGCCCTATTGTGCCTTTGTAAAAGTCAGCCCTATTGCGCTTTGACAATTTAAATGTAAATTAAGAGGGTAAAGTGACAGGTCATCCCAGACCTAATTTCTGGCTCGCCAGACCACTATTTATAAGGGAGGCCAGCGCCTCATTTGAAAACTCACTCATAAGCTCTGCAACAAGAGAAAAAAGTGCGCAAGTCTTGGAGGAGAAGTTGTTGCAACTGGGGATGACGTCAAGGAAGGTTCCTGGTCTATGTCTTCATATCTCTTGGATAAGTAGTGCGCTACTCTTTCCTAGTGAAGGAGTAGAGGAGGATCTTTTGCTATGTTTTTGGTCTATCTATATTGAGGAAGTTTTTTCTGGGTTTTCTTCCCCATGAGACCTTCCCAGGATAATCTGTGTGTCTCTATTGTTTCAGTGATTGTCTCTCTTTCAGTGATCTTATTTATGCAACTAATGTGTTAGATGATTATAATAATAAATAAGAACTGTAACTGCTAGCTGTATAAGTAAAACTTCAACATGGTATCAGAGCAGGCCTGAAAGAGACCAACTCACAGTTTATAAGAAGTGACTAGCCTCAACGCACCCTCTCCAAAATGCAATTTTCAGTATTACAGCTACACAATTAGGGTTTTTGCATAAACCCTAAGTGTGACATTTTCCCTATTTAAGGAGGACGTTAGGGGAAGTAACCACATCTAGGAGCTCACCCTAGGATGGCGCATCTAGTCCCTGGATCAAAATTTTGAAATTTGAAGTTTAAAAAATTAGGGTTTCCTCATAAAACCCTAAGTTGCAGTTGCAGTTGCAGTTGCAGTATCAGTTGCAGTTGCAGTGCCAGTTCTTTCATGCCAATTGCAACACCAGTTGCAATGCCAGCACCAGCTACAGTACCAATTGTAGTGAAAGTTTTTGTGAAGTGTTGGGACTGTTTTTTATTGTCCTAGTGCACCTTACCCTAGCAAATCTCCAGCAAACTTCAAGTTAAAAGTTGAAGCACCTTTGAAGTTTTAAAGGTTCGTTATTGCTTGTCATTGCTACCAGATGGTGCCACTACCTGTCGATACTGTCAAAGTGTAATGTTCCCAAGCCAAGATGCCAAGAACATTGCGTTTTTCATGTGATTTTTAAACGTTTTGTGGTTGTGGCATTTCATCAAACACTTTGCAGTCTTAAATCTCATGAGTTGCGTTGTGATTTAATGTGATGGGTTTTATGTGTGTTTGCAGCAATAAACAAAGAAGATATAGCAATGAAACATACCTCAACAAAATGCAAGATCAACAATACAAGAGATAACCCAAAAATACTTCAGATCTAATATTATTCATAATAGAAGAAGACCCTGATACAATGGATTTGCAGATCTGGTACAATATAGCTAAGAGCGAGTAGCAAAATGAGGATAACCCTCAAGCAAAATCAAGAAGAGAAGATACAAGCCTCCAAAGGCCACATGGCTACCGAAGATGAATGACAACTGAGATCTCCACCCAATGCTGGATCAAACCCTCAAACTGGATAAGTTGCGCCCTGCTAGAAAGCTGAATACCCCCAATAATTCGGCCTTGTTGCTAGAGGCCTCCAAACACTCTGAAAATGGCTAGAAGAGTAGATCGGGCCAAGACTAAACCCTTGGTGAAGTCTCACGCTGAACGATGAAGTTATGACCATCAAAATGAGCAAACACCTAATTGGCTTGCGCCCTCCTAGATGACTGAAGACTCAATAATTCGGCCTCTATCCTAGAGACCTCCAGATGCTCTCAAAATACATGGAATTGTAGATCAGGTCAAGGGAAAACCCATGGCAAAGTCTCAAGTTGAACAATGAAGAACTGACCCTCCAAAAGACGGGATCCTCAATCTGTGGTGCACCCTCCTCTCTCTAAACCTGTGCTGAGCTCCAATAAATAATACGACAGAGAAACCTCCTTCGGAAAGGGCTAGGAAAGGCGACCTAGGCCCTACAAAGAATACCCAAAAGTCATTTTCCTCAGAATCCTTCTCCTCTGCCTAGATCAAGCTAATCTCCTCAAGATGGTGCGCCCTCCTACTGGCAATCCCCTGAAGCTGCACCCAAGCTCTCTCTGAACCTGTAACTGGTGTAGAAACCTCTTGTAACTGAGTAGATCTGATGTAGAATGGTGAGGGAGGAATCTTTCACCTCTGTGACCAAGCTTGGACCAGGTTGGGTGGGATCTTTCACCACCGAGCTGATCTCTAGGGTTTGTTAAATCAAAACCCTCAAAACCCCCAAGTGCATGGGCTCACTAGCAAGAAGCCAAATATCAAATGATAAACAACATAATGAGAGAATAGAGGCCCCTATCTCTATTTTATCCTCCCTGTTCACCTTGTCTCTCCAAGTGACTTTTACTTTATTTAATTATTAATTAATTAATTAATTAACCATTTTACCTCTCAAAAGTAGTTTATCCCTCCTTGTGGCTTCCCTGGCCACTGAAAGTCACTTCTCATCATCCTGTCCTGTAGTGTTATTCCTCCTGATTCTAATGAGTTATTACACTAAAAGGTTCCTCTAAGTATTATGCCCAATATGACCTCCTTAGTGAATTTAATTAACGTATAGCCCAAAATAACTCAAAATCATGGAAATCGTCGAAATGCAACGGAACCAAAGCCAAGTTGTGTGGAATGGATCATAATGATGAAATAAGATGAGCGATGCAAGCCGAACCCCAAAATAGCACTAATAAGGAAAAATAACCCTCAGTTGCACACCAAAACACCTCATTCCCCCTTGGAAGTGTGCGGGCCTTCCTCAGAGGCGCATGTGAAACGCGCTTCAGACTGGGCGCTTCGGAAATGGCAGGAAGCATGCCAAAATCCCCTGAAACACACTTCCTAAATTTTGAAGCGCGCTTCAACCAACACTTCCTGGACGCACGCGCTCAGATCGAGCTTCAAGGCTTCGAAGTGGGGGGGAAGCTTCCTGCAACACTGGCTAGGTGGAAAGGGGGGGTGAGGGTTAGAAAAGGTTTAGGAAAGCCTAGTTAGGGGTTTAAGCATCATCTCCCATCTTTTCTCCAACCATTTTGTTAATTTTACAAAAATTTGACATTTTGACTATGTCAATACTAGCAATTAAATTGTTGTTTTAGACTGACTTAGACTCCTCATGGACAAACACCTAGCAAAACTTGTCCAATTGAGTTGAAACTTGGTCCAAGGGTGTAGGGGGCCTCATTCCATTTCTTTTGAGCACAAATACCCCTATCAAAATCCCAAGGACCTAGTTTTTACAATTTTTATCAAAAATTAATTAAAATTACCATTAACTAGGTAATTTTAAAAAATTAAAAAAAAACTATCTAGACTTGACAAAATTCCTCAAGACTCCAGGAGATGTCTAGCATGGTCATTTACAATATTCCTAGACACTAGCTACTAGAGGAACAGACCATTAGAACATCTTTCACCACTTTGGAGGAATTATTTATGGGAGTGAAAAACTCAAGGAAAATTAATAAAGCTGGTTAGGCCAAATTAATAACCCGAGGAAAAAAAAACACTCAGTGAAAGGGACTCCTCTAATGATGAAGTCCTAAATCAACTGACCTAACTATGATCCATGCAGACTCATTACATTATAATCCCACACAGGGGAGCGGAAATTCCATTACAAAAAGAAGTGTTGAAGGTCAAAACTGCCTTGTAGAACCAATAAGTCTTTGACTTGGTAGCACCATATGGTGCATATATTCATGGTACATGGAATTGACCCCCTAGTTGAAATAGGTGGTCAACATCTGGCTCCACATGGGAACGTGTGTTTGATCTTCACTTGGGAAGGAGAACATACGAGAATCCAGCATCTACAAAACAAAGTGTTCACCAATACCCAACATAAATATATGTATACAATGAATAAATAAAATGTTATAAACAATACTTACAAAATGAAATAACTATTGTACAACAATTATAAAATGAAACTATGATACAACAAAACATCTAAGTACATAATTACATAATAAATGAAATAATACAAAATTGAAATAAAGGAGAAGGGTTAGAGATACCTTACAAAGGGTCTCCCTTTGGACACCAAGTTGCCCATCATCTGAAGAAGAGTTTGAGTTGTTGCCCATTCCTCAGAATGTTAATGGGCTCACCATCCAAATGGCTGAGATGGAAGGAATTAGGCCCTGCTATTTCTCGAATCACATATGGACCCAACCACAAACTATCAAACTTGCCATGTTTTCATGGTTTCTCTCTGTCTTTATCCCATAACAAAACTGTATCCCCAACAATGAAATCCCTCTGCCTAGCTGACTTATCAAAATCTTTCTTAACCTTACTCTGATTTCTGCAATTCTGATCATAAGCCCTTCTTCTGTTTTCATTTAGCTCTATAATTTGATGGACCCTGTTCTGAACTGCATCTTGTTCTGTAGAAAAATCCTCAACTTAACCATTAAAAGGAAGTCTAAGGTGCACTGGCAACCCAGCCTCCAAACCATACACTAACTCAAAAGGATTTTTCTCTGTTGTTGCTTTCTTTGTAATTCTGTCGACCCATAATGCATGTTTAATTTTACTATCCCAAGACCTTTTATTTTCTCCCACTATTTTCTTAACTATGGTCATTAAATTTTTATCACTTGACTCTGCTTGACCATTTCCTTGTGGATAGTAATCCGATGCATGTGACAAGATAATACCATACTTAAAACAAAATGAAGACATTTCTGCTTAACAAAAAGCCTTAGCATTATCTATCACTATTTTTTAAGGCACCCCAAATCTAGTAATAATCCTATCTTCAAGGAAATCCATCACAACCTTTTCAGTTGCTGACTTTGTGGAAATGGCTTCAACCCATTTGGTGAATTAATCTGTAGCTGTAATAACCCATGAATACCCATTACTTGAATTATCCCTGAACTTTCCAATGAAGTCCAAACCCCACTGCTGAAAAGGTGCTTCAACCACAACTGGTTGCAAGGGGACAGTTGCTAACTTTTGCTTTCCTGTGAAAAGATGACAAGGCTCACACTTTCTAACAAACTGATGCACATCTGAAAAGATCTTGGGCCAATAATATCCTGCTCTAAGGATTTTGTGTGTAGTAGTTTTAGCTGCAAAGTGTCCACTACAAAATCCAGCATGGAATTCATCCACTAGTTTCTTTGATTCAACATCATCCACACATCTAAGGATAACTCCATCAGGATTTTTCCATCCTAATCCATCTCTAGTGAGGACATACTTAGAAGATTTCAACCTCAAAGCCATTTTCTTATGACCCACTAGATGACTTGGACAAGTAAGATTCTTAAGATAGAAAATAATATCTGCATACCACTCAACCTGTTCAAGCTTTAATAAATTAGAGGAGATCTCTTGATTATTATTATGACAAATGATACCCAAGGCCCTTTCATTCTCTTCAATCAACATTTTGGCTAAACCTTGACCCTTAACCAATTTGGTGGGTTTGATTTCCAAATCATACTCTTGGATTTTAGCAATCCATCTACCCCTTGAGCCTAATCCTTCTGACTGAGATAAGACATCCTTAACTATTGAATTAGGCACATAACCAATTACCTTGGCATATCCAATGAAGACTCTAAAATGTTTAAGTGACTTCACCAAGGCATATGCTTGTTTCTCAAACATAGGATACTTTAATTTTGCATTCTGCAAGGCCGTACTCATATATTGAATGGGTTGATCATGGCCTTGATCATTTTTCTGAAGTAACACACCAGCGATAGTATCTTCAAAAGCAAAGGAGAAAATCTGAAAGTCCTTAGAATAATCTGGGCTAATAAAGATGGGAGCTTCAGATATGGAAGTTTTAATATTCTGAAATGCTCTCTTACTTTCATCATTCCATTCAAACTTAACATCCTTCTTAAGCAACTTGTAGATAGGTTTCACAATTTCAGCACAGTTAGGAATGAACCTATGAACAAAATTGATCCAGCCTAAGAAGGATTGGAGGGCTTTCTTTGAAATAGGCAAGGGAACCTTTCCAATTGCTTCAACTCTCTCTAGGTCTAACTTGACCCCATCTTTTGAAATAATATGGCCAAAGAGTTTACCTTTTGTTACCTCAAAGACTGACTTAGCAGGATTTAAGCAAATTCCAAACTCTCTACATCTTTCAAAAACTTGTTTAAGATGACCAATATGGCTCTTCCCATCTTTAGAAAAAATTGTCAAGTCATCCTAATATATTTCAATTAACCCTCTAAAGGCATAACCCATAGCTCTTTGAAAAGTAGCTCCAGCATTTGATAAACCAAATGGCATTCTTAAATATTCAAAGGTACCCCATGGAGTAGTAAAGGTAGTCTTATGCCTATCTTCCTCCTTAAGTCTAATCTGATTATATCCTGAAAAACCATCAAGCATGGAAATCATTCCTGATCTTGTTACCCTTTGTAGTAAAGTTTTCATCTTGAGAAGAGGATAACTGTCCTTTGTGCAAGAAATATTTAAGTTTCTAAAATCAATACACAGCCCAATTTTTCCATTCTTCTTCGTAGAAATAACCAAATTTGAACACCATGAAGAATGTCTAGTTTGGGCTATGATTCCTGCTTCTAATTTTGTAACTCATGTTGGACCAAAGGAGCTAACTTGAGGTTAATCTGCCTCAATTTTTGTCTAAAGGGCTTAGTATCTTCCTTCAAAGGAATCACATGTTGAATCACATCCTCCCTATAGACCTTGAGTTCATCATAAGTGAAAGCCAAAACATCCCTATATTCCTTTAATAATTTGACAATTTCATTTCTTTCTTCTATAGGGGTAGTTTTGCCTACTTTCACCATCCTAGGCTCTTTATCACTTCCTGTGTTGACCTCCAAGTGGTTACATGGTTTTTCATTTGACTCTTTTTTATGTTTGTGGCCATCTTGTCTATCAAAAATCTTTTCTTGAGCAATAAGGCGCCTAGGAATTGGATTAGCCTTATTTTCATTTTTTGTATAGTTACAACCCTCCTCTTTTTCATTGACATTAAAATCAGAAAATTCTTGAATTTGAGTCAAGAATCTAATAACCTATCTATCATCATCAAAAATTTGCCAATGATCCATATTATCTGGAACTAAGGGTCTAAAGATTACTTCCATAGAAATATTCTCTTTAATCAACTCAAGGGAAAGTTGAAGTATAGAAGCAGCTACAGCAAGTTCATCAGCCTTATAATTATGTTCCCTAGGAATAGCAATAAGATTCAAAGCATCAAGATCACCAATGGAGTCCCATATTGCATTCCTATATTTTTTCAATCTTTCTGACTTGAAAGCAAACTTATTCTTAAGTTGTATGACTAAATCTGAGTCTCCCTTGATATTCAAACATTTGACACCCATGTCTTTGCAAACCTCCAAACCAAGCAACAAAGCCTCATACTCAACCATATTATTAGTTGCATCAAACTCCAATCTATAAACAAACTTAAATTATTGACCATTTGGAGCTTGAATGACTATTCTAGCACCTTTTCCTGATCTAAAAAGACCACCATCAAAATTCATATACCAAACTTCATCAACTCTGCCATCTTTAATTTCTTCCTCTAAAGGCACTATAGAGTTAGAAAAAATAGCACAATTTCCAAGATCATCCTCTCTATACTTTAACTCATTCTTAGGATTTCTTGGGTCTTCAACATGATACCTCCTTTCCAATTCTCTATTCAACTAAAAAGTATTTCCATCTGGAGTAGGGATGGTAGCATAAGTTAAATCCATTTGTAAATTACCCCCCAAATCTCCAGCTGCCTTTCTAGAAAGCAACATTCCCCAAGCATCAGGCACATCTATTACAACAATATTCATTTCAAACATGATGTCTGGAAAAACTGCTAAGTGTACTTGCAAACTCTTGATTAATCCATGCACTTTAATCATTTTATTGTCCATGGCACAAATGTTATGGTAAGGTCTAGATATCCTTAAGTTTAATTGCTCCATTCCCTTCTTAGTCATAACATTTGAACTAGACTCAGGGTCAAGCATGCAATTATGTAGCATTTTACTGTTCACAAGTAAATAAAGGAAAAAAGGTTGATTCTTTTCATTCCCCCTATCCCAATTCTGCAAAATTAATGGTGCATCTTGGTAAGCTATTGTTGGTTGTCTATCAACAATATTTTGAGGAGGATCTTCTATGGCTTTAAGTAATTTTTCCCTTTGAGAAGGGATCTTCATGATTTCTGAAACTAGAACCAACATCTTTGCATTACTTAACCAACCACCTAAGTCAATATTCAAATCTAAGTTAGCATGCACATTTGAATTAGGAAGAGTTGGAGCTACCTTGGGAATATTTGTTTGATTTGTATTTTGATTTCTATTTCCATTCCTTTGTTAGGTAATGCCTCTATACTTAGCCATTTTTTAAACTTGTTGGGGTGTGGGCTAAGGCCCAAATTTTTCAGTTGCCTTATCAAAAACATTATTCATGCAACTTGCACTACTACCTTGCTCAACTAATTCCATCCAATCATACATTCCAACATTATATTTTCTACCACACATGTTAACTTGTTCATTTCCTTGATTACCATAATCATCTTCATCACAACCCTCAAGAAAAACTGGACAAGTCATTTCCTCATGAAATTCACCACAAGGCCTACAATAAGGTATGGTTTGATGATCTACCAAGTTGGTGGACTCAAAAGGATTAGGTGGCCTTTGATCATGTGGAGGAGTTCTCTTTGGCCACTTATCATTTGGCTTATGATGAGGTCTATTAGCTTGAGATCTCTCCATACTGATCAATCTATTTTGCAAAAAATTTATTTGATTGGCATGGTTAATTTCCATTTTCTTAATTAGTTGGTTAAATTCCTTAATTCCATCATTAGAAGACTCTTGACCCTCTACTTTCTTATTCTTCTCCTCAACACTCTTTAAAAAAGAAGCTCTAGAAAAACCAAGAATGTTGGACTTCCTAGCATCCTACATATTCTTATCAATCCTCACAGCAAAAGTTTGTGTTTCCTTAAGATTTTGAGGATCCTTATCCCTTAGTATATATCTCACTTCCCCCTCAAAAACTTCCATATAGCAAATTAAAATTGCAGCATCTGAAGGCTTTATTGTATTAGGGAGATTTTTGACCATGTTATTAAACTTCTTATTAAATTCATCCATTGTCTCATTTTCTTTCTTATGACTTGAGCTAAAGGAAGCTAGTAGAAATTTGTTCTCTTTTTGGTCACCCCACCTTTCCTTGGAAGATGTAACTATCTCGGCCAGGGTGCTAAATTTGTTGGGATCTGTAGTCGTCCTTATACACACTTGCAAACGTGAGCTAAGTCCTGCTCACTTACTGTGTCCTCGGAGGCACAATGCCTAGGTTCAAAGTCCACGCTGTCACTTTGACTTGAACCTCTTCCGTCTAGGCTAACTCCTAGGGAAGCCAAGGGGGGTAGACCCTAGTTACTAGATGAGATTAACGTTTAAGTTCTAGGAGTTGGTTTTAATTGACTAAATGGTCAGGGGGAATCTAGCCTATGATGTTAAACAGCAATGCAAGATGCAACAATATAGGATGACAGTCAAAACCTTTTCCTAGGTCAACTAAGACTAGTGCCTAATATTGGGTAAGGGGTCAACTAAGTTAAAGGGAGATTCATTACAAAATGATTACAAAATTACAAATATTAAAACATGATAGATACAACTAGATACAAAGATATAGAAAGAATATATCAGAGATACAGAGTTAGACTAAACTAAATACAAATGGATACAAGATATACAATATACTAACAAATAGCTTGCATGACCATCAACACATCAAGCCAAGCATGCTCACAATAGCTCTTACTCTATTGGACTGCTTATCAATGACACAAAGACGAAAATCACTCAAGACCCAGTCAAGAGAGTGCCTCCAAGTGGATGTGCAACTTCCAGGATCACACCACGAATTACAGGACAACAAATAAAAAGCGAGTGCGTGAAAACGTAAAGTGTTCCAGATACGAGATATAACCACTTAGAAGATCAATCCACAATGTATAAAATGACTTGCATGTAAATGTAGATATGAGATCAATGAGCTTGCAAGTGTAAATATAAATTGCTGATAAGTTGTAGACCCAGGATTAAGTTATGTGGTTAAGCGAGATTTGTTTTAATCCTATGTAAGTGTCAACCCAATACTTTCCTCCCCCAATTACCAAGTAACTGCTAGGTGCTCAAGAAGTTAGGCAACGAGGCCCACCCTAGCTCCACAGGTCAGTCCTACGATCAGAGTACTCCCGGAAAGGACGTCGCACGCCACGAGACCGTCCCTAGCCTAGCACCTTTCGTTGCCTTGCTCCGATCCAGTTTTAAATTGTTAATGTTTAAGCCATTATTATAGTTGTTTTCATTTCATTAGATAACAATTGCATAATCCAAGATCACTGAGAAATACACAATCACAAGAGACACAGCGTTTATCCTGGGAAACCCTCTAGGGGAAGAAAACCCATCAAAACTTCCTTAATATAGATAGTCAATACAATGCCAAGAGATCTCTTAAACTAATACAGAAAGTCCTCTCCCAGATATGCGCCACTCTCTCTCCTTCTTCTCCCACAACAGATCCAAAACTTGTCTCTCAATGAGCAAGTGAGCTATGTGTCTAAGTGAGGCGCTAGCCTCCTTATTTATATTAGACTGGCACGTGTGAAGTGTCTCTTCACTGGCAAGGCCGACTTCTCCCACTGGGTGGCTATAACCACTTTAATTACATTATGGGGCCTCTTTAATATCTGTTGGGGCTGACTTCTTATTCTGCCTATTATAATTAACATTTGACCGATCTGCAAAAGGGGATTTGGTCCTATTACAATAGCCAACAAGATCAATCCACAATGGGGATTGATCCGATGAATAATATATCAAATAATAATTAGAATACTCTTTGCAGTTACATTATTTCAACACTCCCCCTTAACAAGAAGGGTATTTTTCAGCAGCATCATGCGAGAGAGAGAGGACAACATCATCAACAACGTCAAGTGGGTGAGAGGACAGCATCATCAATATCATCTTGGAACACTGACTGGCGTATCTATAAATCATCGGAAGTTTTCTTTATCGACAGCATCGTCATTCTCAAAGGAATGCCATCATCATCTGCATCAATATGTATTAGTATAAAAACTGATACATCATCATCATCACATCACAAGGCAAGTTCATCATAATACAAGACTGGCTTTACGTCACAGTTGTCAAGCTGGAAGCTCAGTACTTGTCTCATCTCAATGTCTTGCTTTACATCACAGCACTCAGGCTGGAAGCAAGATACTAGACTAGCTTTACATCACAGCTATCAAGCTGGAAGCACAGTACTAGTCTCATCTCATCGTCTTGCTTTACATCACAGCACTCAAGCTAGAAGCAAGATACTAGACTGGCTTTACATCACAGCTATCAAGATGGAAGCACAATACTAGTCTCATCTCATCGTCTTGTTTTACGTCACAGCACTCAAGCTGGAAGCAAGATACTCGTCCTGCTTTATGTCACAACCATTAGGTCGGAAGCAGGATACTAGACTGGCTTTACGTCACAGCTATCTAGCTGGAAGCTCAGTGCTAGTCTCATCATATCATCTTGCTTTACGTCACAACCATCAGGTCGGAAGCAAGGTACACATCTTGCTTTACGTCACAACCATCAAGTCGGAAGCAGGGAACTAGACTTGCTTTACGTCGCAGCTATGCAGCCAGAAGCATAGTACTAGTCACACATCATCTTGCTTTACGTCGCAACCATCAGGTCGGAAGCAAAGTACTCGTCCTGCTTTACGTCACAACCATCAGGTCGAAAGCAGGATACTAGACTGGCTTTACGTCACAGCTATCCAGCTGGAAGCATAGTACTAGTCATATCACATCTTCTTGCTTTACGTCACAACCATCAGGTTGGAAGCAAGAGATGTCTCATCACAGCATCTACTCCCCCTTTCGAAGAGGGTCCTTTCGGACTATACCAAGCTTATCTCGAAAGTACTCAAACTTTATACGAGATAGTGGCTTGGTCAACACATCAGCAACCTGTTCATCCGTGCTAATGTACTGGAGCTTTAAGGCTCCTCTCTGCACCATGTCATGGATGTAATGATAACGAATCTCTATGTGCTTCAACCTGTCGTGGAATACAGGATTCTCTGTCATCTTTATGCATCTCTAGTTGTCACATAGAATCAAGGTTGCTCTCATCTCTAAGTCAAATAGGCCGGTCAACAACTTTCAAAGCCATATAGCTTCGCAGCTGGCAGAACATGCAGCAATGTATTCTACTTCCGCTGTGCTGAGAGCAATACTAGATTGCTTCCTACTCTGCCACGAGATCATAGCTGATCCCAAACTGAAACAGCATCCTGAAGTGCTTTTCCTGTCAAAAACACTTCCTGCCCAATCTGCATCAGTATATCCACTCAACGTGAAATCATGATCTCCATCATAGCTGAGACCATAATCTATTGTACCTTTAAGGTACCTCATCACATGTTTTGTAGCCACTAGGTGAACACGTCTAGGTTCTACCAGGAACTGACTCAAGGTGTTCACGGCAAAACAAATGTCTGGTCTGGTGTTCGTCAGGTACATCAACGATCCAATAATTTGTTTGTACAGTGTGGCATCAATCAATTCTAACGAAGTATCGACCAGCAGCTTCAGCTACGCTTCCATGGGTGTATTCATGGGCTTGCATTCCAACATGTCGAATCTCTTCAAGATTTCGACTGTGTACTTCCCTTGGTTAAAGAAGATCCTCTCAGGACTCTGCCATACCTCAAGACCTAAGAAATAATGCATTAGGCCAAGGTCTTTCATTTCAAATTCCGAGGCAAGTCTCTTTTTACATTCATTGATGAGCTTTTCTTCTCCAGTTAAGAATAAGTCATCCACATACAGAAGTAAGATTACTGACTCATTGTTCATGATTTTGAAGTAGAGGTTAGAGTTTGCTTTACTCTTGGTAAAGCCTAAGCTAGTCAAGAAACTGTCTATACGGCCATACCAAGCTCTAGGAGCTTGCTTCAATTCGTATAAGGCTTTCTTCAATCTGCAAACATGAGACTTCCTGTCTTCAACCTCAAATCCTTGAGGTTGCTCTATATACACTTCCTCTTCGATGACATCGTTTAGGAAAGTTGTCTTCATATCCATCTGGTGCAGCTTCCACTTCATCTTAGCTGCAAGAGCTATGATGGTTCTGATCAAAGTGTCTCTGGCCACAGGAGCGAATGTCTCTTCATAGTCAATACCTTCCTTCTGGGAAAAGCCACGAGCGACAAATCTTGCTTTATACTTCTCAATACTTCCATCAGCAGCATGTTTTATTTTGAAGAGCCATCTGGAGGATACCACAT
>ML785920.1:346970-363946 GCA_009831015.1 Picea engelmannii | reverse complement strand
ATTCTCAGAGAGTTTAATGCAACTCTGATTGTCACAGTAGATCATCGTGGGTCTCATCTCCACACCAAATAATCCAACTAGCAACTTGCAAAGCCAAATGGCCTCACAACTAGCCTGACTGGCTGCCATGTACTCAGCCTCAGTAGAACTCAAAGCCACTGACTTTTGCTTCCGACTGAACCAAGACACCACTATTGAGCCCAATCCAAAGCAACAACCTGAGGTTCTCTTCCTGTCACTGACACATCCTACACAATCTGAATCTGAATAGCCAATCAACCGAACTCCATCCCCTCTCTCATAGTTCAGGCCAAAATCCACCGTACCCTTAAGGTACCTAAGCACATGTTTTGTTGTAATCCAATGTACTCTCCGAGGCTCCACCATAAACTGACTAAGAGAGTTAACAGCAAAACAAAGATCTGGTCTTGTGTTGACCAGATACATCAGCAAACCAATCAACTGACGATACAACGTGGGATCAACCAACTATGTCTCAGAAGAATGTAGCTTCTTCCAGTTGGTTGTCATAGGTGTGGACATGGGTCTACAATCCTCCATCCGAAATCTCCTCGGAATCTCATCCGCATATCTACCTTGTCCCAGAAAGATATGTCCATCCTCCTGCCAAACAAACCTCCAACCCCAAGAAGTAGTGCATCAGCCCAATGTCTTTCATCTCGAATTTTGAAGCAAGGCTCTCCTTGCAACCAACTATGAGTCTCTCAACCCCTGTAAGAAAGAGATCATCCACATATAGCACAAGAATGAGAGGATACCGCCAACCACAATGAAGTATAGGTTGGGATCCGCCTCACTCTTCACGAGACCCATCTGCTGCAAGTATGTGTCTATCCTGGAGTACCAAGCTCTAGGAGCTTGCTTCAGCCCATACAAGGCCTTCTTCAGTCTGCATACATGAGAATCACTCCCATGCACCTCAAATCCACGTGGTTGCTCAATATAAACCTCCTCCTCAATGAGACCATTCAGAAATGCAATCTTCACATCCATCTAATGGATTTTCCAACCCATCTCTGCTGCAATGGAGGTCACTGCCATGATCGAGGTGTATCTAGCTATTGGATCAAAGGTCTCATCATAATCAACTCCCTCTACTTGTGAGAAGCCCCGAGCCACGAATCGAGCCTTGTACTTCTCAATGTTGCCATCTGCAACATACTTGAGTTTGTACAACCACTGGGAAGCCACCACTAACTTCCCCTCAGGTCTAGGAACCACCTCCCAAACATCATTCTTCATGATGGAATTGTACTCTTCCATCATGGCATCTCTCCGAACCTCCCAATCAACTACCTCCTCAAAGGTGGAAGCTCTCTGATGTTGCTCACCATCGCAAGATAGTTGTAAAACCTCTCTGGAGGTTTACTCTCCCTCACAGCCTGCCTGGGATTCCCCACTTAACCCTGTGCCTCCTGTTATCCACCAAGTTGCACTAGGATGGACTTCCAGCGAGCCGCCAAAGATTGAATATTTTCATGTTCAAAATTCAGAGTTCAGAAGTTCAATCGGTCATTAAGACCAACCTTTTTCACATTTTCCATAAAAAATTGTAATAAGAGATGTTGCACGATGAACTTGTAAAAGGTCTTAGCCACCTTCGGCTTAGGCATGATTTGTTACTCTGGAGTGTTTTTTTTACTTATTAATTATATTTTGTCGTTTTCAAGCAATTTATAATTTATGAGTTTTTTCACTCAATTTCTTCAAAGATGGAGTATATACTCATGGTTAGGACTTAGCATGGATCTAAACCTACTGTCTAATGTTTATTACCATGCTAAACATTCTTCTAGAGTCTTATGGAAATGTGCTAAGTCCCCCTTAGGATTTTTTAATTTTTTCAGTTCATTAAAAAATTTCCGCAAAACGGGAATTTTTAATTAAAAAATAAAGTTGTATTAAAAAAGTGGTACTAGGGGACTTAATATGCCTTGGGGGTGCTCATTTTTGGACCTAGAGCACCCATATTATCTAAGTACCCACTTGGTTGAGTAAAATTAGTGATTTTAATCACTTAAAAATCAAATTTACTCAAAAAAGTCATATTAAATCAAATAAAATCAGCAAAAGCTAAATTTGGGGAAACATGTGGGGACATGTTTGAGGTGAATTAAAGCCCCAAAAGGCAAGGTGGCAACAAAGGGAGAACTCCTATTGGTCAAAGTTTGAAAGTGGGACAAGTGGTATGATAGTTTAGCATGTGCTCCTTAAGGAGGTGTGCACCTCTTGAGAGGTGGCGCATTCCCAAATGGGGCAGCCAACCTCTTGAGAGGTGGTGCCCTCCTCCTCTTCCAAAAGCTCACACTTGTCATCCATTTGAATTATGGGATAGGTGGCTGCCCTCACCTTACACTTGGCTGCTCTCCCTCTCACACTTGGTGCGCCCTCTTCTCCAAGTGGTGTGCCCTCCCTCATGGGAATCCTCACCATTTTGCTATTTAAACAAGCATTCACCCATTACAAACTAGTTGGAGTTTGGGGATTGTTGCTTATAGGTGTACTATTTTAATACTTTTTATTTGGAATAAAGAGACTTTGGAGGTCAAGAAGGTGTGTTATACATGTGTGTGGGTGCTTGATGTCAATTTGTGCTTAATCTATGAGGTAATATTTGCCTAATTTCTTCTTTGGATTTGTTATCTTGGCCTTTGAATGGATGCTATCATCTAGTAGGATAGGATTTATCTAGCTTGTTGTTAATCCTATTGTTCATTTATATTTAGAGGCTTTGATGTGTATGCATGTTTCGGTTAACTAACATACGTTTTAAGTTTCTTGTGTAGGTGACACCAATTTGTTAACAAGTTTATTTGCAAGATTTTAAAACTTACAGGTTCTCATAGCTTGGAGTGGTGATGAAACTTGCTTGTCTCTTCAGAACTTCAAGGATCTAAAGACTCAGTCCCTCCTTAGCTCATCTAAAGTCTCCATTGCCCAAGGGTTCCAAGGCTACAAATTTCTTCCTTCTCTCTTTCTCAAAGAAAATCTAAAATTTGGTTACTTTGTTGGAAATGCAAGTATCTTAGATCTATCATTATTTCATATTCTGAATATCCAAGTGTACATGCATAAGATAAACTAGATCCAAGTTTGTACTTTCAAGTTTCATCTAATGCTTAAATCTAGCATAGGAAAAGTCTCCTTTTAGCATGCTTTCTTTCAAAAAAATTAGAAGTTAAAGGGTAGTTCTTTTCTTAAAGATTTCACTTTCAAATTTGGCAATTAGAGTGTCTTTATATTGTTGTTTTAAAACAGCAAACAAAGACCCTAGGGAGACAAGCTCTTTGACTTGCTTTCTTAGTTCATTTTTGCTCATTTTACACTAGTTTACTTAGTCAATTTTGGGGTTTTCGTACTAATAACCAAAGACACTTCCAAAGTGTTTTTGGCCATCTTTTGTCATTGTTTGTTTGCTGTTTTATGCAGGTCAGCGAACAGATAAGAGGAAATTCTGTCCGTTTTGGGCGGATTTGGAGCATCTGGGACCCCCGGGGGCACCCCTTTTCTTCAATAAACACTTGTAAAACATTGTAAAGACTTGTGACCCCCCTAATGAATTGTCACAAGTCACTCCCATAAAGAGTTGTGTAGGTTCTTTAATAAAATCAGTGGGGCTACAAGCTCCCACTCTTCAACCCCCCTAGGGGAATGGTGTTTTTGGTGATTCTCTCAATTTTGCAATCTTAGCTTAGATTCAACTTTCACAACTAAGAATAAGCTAAAAGTGATCTTTTAATTCATCGCAAAGCACTACAATATCACATAAACAATAAAGTTAAAATAAATCTTCACATAGATTAGATTTCATTTGGAAAGTAATATTTTAATTGCTAGATTAGTTTTCCCTTTGCAAAGTAAAACACTAGTTGCTAAATTAGATTTTATTTTCAGTACTTTGCTTTGTGGTTTAAAATAAACAAACTCCCCTCAGCTCCCAGTGCGGTTACTGAACCTTCCAATTGCGAGCTAGTCTCAATCTGCAGGGAGTAAGTTTCATACACGCTGGGTTGGTCAGTGGTGATAGAATAATTAGGGAAATCTCGGAAGTTGTTAACTCAATGCGCAGGAAAACGCCTAAGGGTGATCTGTGAAGTAAGGCGAGCCCTCTCGAGACCTGGTTTTCCCACCCGTTTTGGACATCCAGCACCCAAAGTGAGCTTACTGGTGAGACCTCTTGGGTTTCAGTAAGTTCTCCGCAAGTTTCCAAACAAAGAGCTAGCCTTTGAAGAGGCCACACAAACTTTCATTAATCTACCATCAATTTACCTTAATAAAATACATGATCTACACTGCCCACAATTACCTTTAAGGCACTAGTCTCATTTACACACTTTGCAAAGCCATATGCTTCATTTTAGTTTTCAATCATTTACTTGAAGCAATTTGATTTTACTTGCATCTAACAATTGTGTCTTAAGTATCCTTTTATGTAAGTATATCTTTGATATATATATCGTGGTGAATAATTGATTTGTGTATTTTTACTTTATGTTGGTTAATGAAAGAATAAACTCCTAGATTCATTTCTTGTACTTAGTTTAGTTCAAGCCTTAGTATATTTGTTAGGGACTACCCCCTTGGCTTCGCTAGGAGTTGGCCTAGACGGAGGAGTTGAGGATTAGGTGACAGCACCTTGACTCTCACTTGGCCCCAAGGACACACCGAGTGGATTGAAGATTTCTTCCACATCTCCCAGGTGTGTATAAGGTGGCAACACCTCCCTCAAAGTGTCCTGAAGCCACTTGGGCTTCCTCCTCTCTGAAGTAGTGTCCCGTGGAGGGGACTCTCCCTGCTCAACCCCATCACCTGAAGACTATGAACCTGAAGTAGAATTTGGAGAACTCGATCCTGAAACCTGTGGACCAATAACCTGTGATCCTGACATATGTGGCCCTATAACCTGTGGTCCAGTCGTCACTGAAACTGGTGGACCTAAACTCTGTGTCACCGAAGTGTGTTGTGGACTCACCTGAATCTGAGGTGATGACTTCTCACCCCACTCAGTCCCTCGTGATTTCCTAAAGGTTCCATCCTCCTCAAATCTCACATCCCTTCTCAAAATTGTCTTCCTTAAGGAAGGGATGTATATGCGGAAAGCCTTTGAAGTCTCGTTATACCCAACAAAGATCCCCTTCTTTTTCATGGGTTCTAGCTTTGTCCTCTTCTCAAAAGGGACATGTGAATATGTAAGGCACCCAAAAATCCTAAAGTGCCCAACATCAAGCTTCTTCCCAGAGAAAGCCGCCTCGGGAGTCTTATCCCCCAAGACTCTATGTGGACTCCTATTCTGTAGATAAACTGTAGTGTTGCAAGCCTCAGCCCAAA
The DNA here is from genome assembly GCA_009831015.1 of Picea engelmannii. Taxonomy (NCBI): domain Eukaryota; kingdom Viridiplantae; phylum Streptophyta; class Pinopsida; order Pinales; family Pinaceae; genus Picea; species Picea engelmannii. Next base: position 358,597 of record ML785920.1, on the reverse strand, counting down.
GAAAAAGTGGCAGTCCTTGATCATGTAACATGGCTCTCGTAGCGCCAACAATAGCCATGTTCTTCTGCTCAGCCACCCCATTATGCTGTGGGGTGTATGGAACTGTCAACTCTCTCTTGATGCCTTCTCAGGCACAAAAGTCTCTGAACTCATTGGAGGTATACTCACCCCCATTATCAGATCTCAACACTCTAATTTTCCTCCCCGTCTGGTTCTCCACAAGAGCTTTGAACTCTTGGAACCGCTGGAAGACCTGTCCTTTGGTCTTCAGGAAGAAAATCCAAGACTTCCGTGAGAAGTCATCAATCAAAGAGACATAATACAAGAACCTAGTAAAAGATGCAGAAGACATAGGACTACACACATCAGTGTGAATCAGATCAAGGATACTAGCTACTTTACTATCACTGCTTGGAAAAGCAGTCTTGGTGTACTTCCCAAGAGCACACCCCTTGCACACCTCCTAGTGCTCTGTACTGAACTCTGGCACTCCAAACACAATCTCTCTCAAGATCCTCAGTGCCCCATGATGCAAGTGGGCCATCCTCCTATGCCATAACTCACAAAGGCCACTGGTGTGGTGTCATGAAACAATGCTCTCGAAGGATGAAACAAGAGCTTGTACAACTTCTCATGTCAAATACTAATCACTTTGGCCGAAGTGACTGGAGATCCCTTAGGATACAAGAGCACCTACCCATCACGAAACAATACCTCATGCCCCCTATCTTCAATAGTGGAAACTGACACCAAGTTCTTCTTCAGTCCCAGAACGTATAGGACATCTCTTAACAACATGGGAGGTAGAGACTCCCTCTGAAATGATACAGTCCCACACCCAACTTCTCTGACCACTAATTCATCTCCAAGTACCACCTCCTGGTCTCCAATCGCTGCAAACTCAATAAAGTACTCACGAACTCCTATCATATGGCGGGAGGCACCACTGTCAATGTACCAAATACAAGTGGAAGATGCTCTAGATGAGAGGTAAGCAATCAAAGAATACTCCTCGAACCTGTGAATAAAATCTTCCACCTCTGCTAAAGCTGCAACCTGTTTCTTCTTCTTGTTAGGGCACTGTCCAGCATAGTGCCCAAACTGATGGCAAGCAAAGCACTTGACTTTGCTCATGTCTTTCTTCCCTTCACCTTTCTGCTTGTTCCCTCCCTTGGAACCCTTCTTGGATCTGCTCTTGCCTTTAGCTGCAAGAGCCACATTCTCCTCCTTATTACCAGTGGATGAGCTACCAAGCACATATCCTCTTCGAGTTTCCTCCTGAATGAAGTCATCCCAAAGATGATCCCACTTGAGAAGATTCTCCCTTGCCACAATGCCCTCAACGAAAATAGTCCATTGTTTGGTCACCCCATTCAAAGCAGTCCTCACAAGTTCACTGTCAGCAACAACCTCCCCAACAGCTCCAAGCTCATCCCTTACTTGAGTAATTTTAGTAAGGTATGTGGTGACATTTTTAGCTTTGGTCATCTTGATGCCCTTTAGTTTCTCCCTCAACACCATCTTCCTATTTTCATTGGAACTCTGGTAAAGCTTGGTTAAGGAGTCCCACATCTCATAGGCATTGGATTTCCCAGTCACATGTGGAATCACATGGTCCTTGATGGCATCAAGGATAATTATTTTGACCTTGATATTCTTCTTGGTATAGGCTTCCAAAAGAGTAGCATTTGTAGGCACAGTAACAGGACTCGTTTGTGTGTTCTCCACAATATCCCACAGCTCAATTTCTTGCAGTATCAGTGTGATTGTCTCCTTCCATGGGCTGAAATTAACAATCCCATCCAATATGTCCTCAACCCTCAAACCGGTGGTGATGACCCTCTCAACTGAAATTCAAGTCCAACAAAAAAATCTAGGTGAAGTACCTCCTCTTCTCAGAAAAATCTCTGACTTTAATGGCTGAAATATTTATGTTCTTCTTCTCTAACCAGCTCTGATACCATGTAAAACTTTCAGGCCCCAACCCGGTTTCAAGTCTCACTGAGACACATAGTTAAATGCCCAACCGACATTGCAAATTTACTGCTACAAATTAGTAAGCATGAAATTAAATGCTCAGAATTGAAACACAAGAACTCTTCTACAGCACTTTAACCAGAAATAAATCTCACACACAAAAAAATTCAACACAGAGATTTGGTCTACAAATTCAGACCCTGGAAAAACCCACAAAGGGGAAAACCAATGAGAGGGGACGCTTTTATTATTCAGAGAAATGAGAGATATTTACAACAGTCATCTTCAGTAATTAATAGACACACTTATCTCGTTTTCCATGCATAAACTCAGCATAGAAAATAGTGTCAAAACTGCTCCTCGATTTATGTGCCCAGAAATCCATACAATACAGTCTCACTGTTGTTGTTGTACTTTGCCTGGATTTCTGTACTCAGAAATCTGTACAATACGGTCTCACTGCTGCGCTGTACTTTGCCTAGATTTTTGTGCTCAAAAACTGCCTTGGAATTTGTGCCACAATTTGCTCATGTGGTCTCTCTCCCAGCTCAACTCTTTCAAGCTCTTGCTCTCTCAAACTCTAGGAATGAATGAATGAGGGCGTCTTAGTCTCTAAGTAGACTTGGTGGAGGAAACTGAAGAGTCGTGACTTTTCATTTTCCCTCATAAATTTCCAAAAGTCACATTTAATTTTATCTCTCATAAAATTAATTTCTAGAGACCTCTTTTGGACACTTTCTCACCCCTAGGCACCTAGGTGATGAGAAACACTTGTCCTTGGTACTTTTAGTTAATTAATTTAACAGAAGTATCCAGTTTCCGACAGCAGTTGGCAGCAATTTCAGTGCATTCCCAGTTGCATGCAGCACATTTTCCTGTGCATGCATTGGATTTACATCCCAGATCTCAGATCCATTATTTTTTCTTCATTACCGATATTTTCCTAGCATTCTATTTTGTATTCCAGTTCAGATCCATTCATAATAAGGTCTAACTGAGGATATTTAATTGATTTTCAGCATATTGCCTGTATTGTCTGACATCTACTTAATAAAATACATGGGAGTTGATCATTGTTCCAAATCTAGTGCATGCATTGTATGAAACCAATAAACACAGAAAAAACACATCCAGAAACCTTGAAACGCAGCCAGAAACCTATGAAACTCAATTAGAAACCCCCAGCTTATCAGATCTATAGTTGAAACCCCAGCTATTAGCAGTTTATATTTAGATCCAGGATCCGGGATATTACAATTAACAATTGATTGTCATCATAAAACAGATTAACATTAAATCATTTGAACCCCATTTGAGTCATCCTTATCCATCGAAGACTTAGTATGTAGGGATTCCCCCATTCTGTTGAAAATCAATCAACCCAAAATGTGGGGGTGGGTCATTGAGGTGACATTGGGTGACCCTCCCATTGCCATTAGATCCTTGCCTTGTGAATTAGGACTGACACCTTTGGTGAAGATCTAAACGGTAACAGGTTCATTTCAGCACTTTCATGCCTTAATCATATGTAAGAGCAACACTCATAGTTTGATCCTTCGACTCCATGTCCAATGGATAGGCACTAGGCTTGACCTACCCATCATCTTTTCATTTTCCTAGATTAGAACACTTTTTTTGTTAAAACCACTCTTCATTTCACCTTAAGCTCTTATTGCCTAAGCTTTAGCAATCCTACATTAGGGAAGCCCCCCTTGAGTTGGAGAAGAGCCAATCTAAAGAGTGGGAGAAGGTTATTGTGGTCACAATGGATAACCTCTCTAGGTTGCCCATAGGATAGTGATGCTCTTTTGGACTTGAACTTCAAAGTGCCAGTTTGTCAGTTAACAGACAGAAAATGAAGAATAAAAGCCAGATGATCCTACATTGTATATGCGGTTGATTGGGACTTTTATATGCCTGACTGCAATCATACCAGATATCAGTTATGCAATTGGTGTGGTATCCAAATCATGGCATCACCAACTATTGCACATTAGCAAGCACCAAAATGGATCCTGATATACATCAAGTGAGCCATTCAATTTGGCTTAGAGTGTACACAGATGCATAATTATAATTTTAAATTAACTGGTTTTACAGACTCTGATTGGGTGATTTGTGTAGATGACAGAAAATCAAAATCAAGTTAGGTATTTGATCATAGATCAGAAGCAGTTTCTTGGAGCTGTAAGAAGCAGCCTACCATATCCCTATCATCTACAAAAGCAGAATACATAATAGCAGGTGCAGCATCATGCAACGCAGCCTACCATATCCCTATCATCCACAAAAGCAGAATACATAATAGCAGGTGCAGCATCATGCAACGCAGTCTAGACCACAACAGATGCCAGCAACACCACTACTTTGCGACAATCAAAGTTCAATCCAGCTCTCCAATAGTCCAGTTTATCAAGCCAAAACTTGGAACATTTTAGTTCATTGTCACTTTATTAAAGAGAAGGTCCAGAACAAACAGTTACATAATACCTTGAAGACTGAAGATCCAGTTGCAGATATATGTACAAAGCATTGTGTAAAGATATGTTTGTTACGTTCAGAGAGTTGTGGTGTCAAAGAAAACAAAATGACCATTACGGTGATCTTTGCATGCCAACATGAACACATGTATTATTTGGAAAAGTGGATATCATGAACCTCGTTTCGCCCAAACTATGTCCATTTCTCAATGATTGACTTACTAATTTCAACCAAAAGAAAACTATAAACCAACCAGCTTATGACAAAAAGAATGTTTTAATACAAGCATCATACTCCAAATTAATTGTCAAATCCAATTAATATGATTGACTTATTAAAACTGTCAAAGTGATAGATCCCTTACAGTTCATATTTATTATTTTTCTTGTCAATAATAGTTGGATAACTTCCCATTGGAATGATTCGATATCTTTCATAATTGAATCAAGGAAGAACTGCAAAGCTATATTCCAAATTCTTCATTTTAGGAAAAATACATGGTACAAATTCTTTACACACTTTTCAAATAGCAAATAAACTAAATTCTTATATTGGTCCTAAACATCAATGCATTAGTAAAACATGTCATATGGAGATACCCAACAATGGAAAGAATCAAAAGGATTGAGAAAAAATGTAAGTTAGAAGAAACATGTGATAAGGAACTAGACATCAACAACTGGTTTTATATTGTGATATACATAAAATAGGAGAGTTTTCTACATATTGCCATAGCATAAGCAAAAGCTAAAGCAGATTAAAAGGGCAGTTAAAAACAAATAAATATGGTGAACTATAATGAAATAAATTAAGAGAGGAAAATTTTAATCAACATGAGAAAATCAGTCTACATGTTCCAAGCAAACCAAATATTCCATAGCAACTAAATGCAGTTTGACAATTTAGGAAGACAATAGACAAGTGCTTACCACTTCTGCATGGTTTTCTTAAGAGTAAATTAATATCCCTAAAATGTTACATGGAAACAATAAACACTAATTGATAACCTCTTTCTAAAAATTCCAAAAATGCTGCTTGCAAAGGAAAAAAAAAATATTTGGAATTGAGTAATGTCATCTTTGCAATGCCCTTGTAGGATCAAAAGATGGGGTTCAGTAACGAGGTAGAAAGGGAACTTCTTATCTAATTGTGACAGCTGGCCATGCAAATGGAAGGTACATTCGTGGGCAGAAATATACAATGGATTAAGCAGTAAGCACAGACTGCCCAGTATTATAAACTTTCAAAATGGGACCAAATCAACTAACTAAATAGGATGATGTTCAATTTTTTTATCTCAAAGAATGGAAAGACCATCAAAGTAGAAAAGGATAAATAAATAAATAAAAAGTAATTACACATTCAACATCGTTTTCCACAGCTTCAATAAAAGTTGATTTTCAAATAATGCAAATTGTTACCCCCTCACATCTAGGGGTAACTAGAGGAGAAATTTTCTCCACGATCCACATTCCAGACAGCAGATCCAATGATGTAATTCTGGACTCTCCACAGACAATTGCCCACAGATGCCTTCCATTACATGCTCAGCTCAGCTCACTCATATGACATGATGCATTTACATACTTGGTACATCGTTCTAACATTTCATATCAAGTGACCATGGGTTTATTTGGATAATGAATCATGATGCTTTGGAGTTATGCTTTTTTCCTTGTCTCACCTTGGTGGTCATTATCATTTTCTAGTCAAGTGCTGTCACTCTTGGGCAAAGTTGTACTACCGGGGGGCCTTAATGGGGGTAACATGTCCATATCCCTTACCATGAATAATGCATTCCATCCATCTCCTATCCATTGTCCTTCCTTTTGGGCTGGTTGTTACATGTATCCCAAAAAGGTCTATGATTCATAATCCCATGAGAAGAAGGGACTCGAAAGCTCGACGTTGATGTCGCTTATAAAAAAATATAGAAAGAGCAAAATCCCTAATTCAAAATGCGGGGCAAAGAAACAAACAAGAAAAGAAAAGTATTAAAAACCAAGAAATGAAAGAAGCATGAGCTCTACCCCCTCGCTAAAAGGCCATCTCTCAGTGTCTTGACATCAAACTGGCTCATCTGATGGCACTCTTCTCTACCCTTAATATGAAACTACTCCAAAACTAGCTCATTTGATGGCCTTTAACCTTAATCCGAAAGTACTGCAAAATCATTGATCTTTGTTCTAGGTTTGTCGACGAGGTTACAGAATCAGGTCCGAGCAACACCAAGGTGGGTTCAAGTAAACTCGGGTCACAAACAAAGTAGGTTCGAGCAATGTGTCTGAGCAGAATCAAGTTCGTGCAGTGCCGAGATGGGTTCAAGCAATGCAGATTCGAGGTTGGTTCGAGCAGAGTTGGGTCGCAAGAGAGGAATCCAGATGTGGGTTCTCTTCTACAAGAATCGACCAGTGCCGATGCAACTAGACAATGGTTTGTGGAAGCTCGCGCAAGTGTTTTGCAGTTCTCTAGTGTTCCACGGGAGCAATAAAATTTTGTGGGGGACATGGGTACAATCAGGGGTCGCGATTTGCAGCTACAGCAAGCAGGGTCCACGAGCACAGAAAAGGCAAGTAAGGCCTGCAAGTAGCAGGCAGGGTCTGCAAGCAACAGGAAGGTTCGCAAGCAACAGGCACGATCCACCACAATTTCAAGGTATTGTAGGGTTTTGGGGAATTCCATGGAGGATTCCATACCCCCACCTTCATCTACACATCCCCACCTCTCCATTGGTGGATAGTCCAAAAAGGTTGATGGACATCAGTGCACTTGTGGTTTAATTCCACATGATCCTACAGATTGAATAGAGCATCAAGTCGCATCATCACATAATTGCATAACCTTGATAACGTTTGGAGGAACCCGTAACCCACAAGTTGCAGTTGAATCTCTTTATGGATGCAGAGGAGTTTTGATGACTTGGTCGGTCAAGGATTGCATGAATGGGTAGTTGTTGAAACGGATTGCACCACAGAGCCAATCAAAGGATTCTTATAGTTTTTAGTTTCATGTTTTGTTAAAAAACTAGTATCGAATTTTGAGGGGCCTGTCACTCCATTTATGGAACAGGCAGGCCCCTTTCTCATGTATATATATGTGTATAATCGCCTCAAAGGGGACGATCATTAGTATCAATTTTATGCTAAAAACCCACTCTCTAATTTTGATTTACAACCTTAATATAGTAATCCCTTACCCTCTTAATGTCCAATAACCAATTCGATCTCAGTGGACGTTAATCATCATCATCAGTGTTCTTGTTCACGTGTGAGATTGCAACATAGTGTTGTTCTAGTGACTTTGTGAGAGCAAGCACAGGCCAAACCTTCAAGGGGCCCACTCGAGGTAAGGCACTCTGTTATTCCTGTATGTTGTAGTTTAGTCTTGTTATCCCCAATTTCTAGGGATAACTAAGAAGATGATGTCTCGAGGACCTCAGGTTGCAGACATGGAGTACCGAGAGACAGATGACTGACAGCCTCCACATGCACAAACAGAGACTCAGTCACCAACACACATCCTAGATTCATGACAATGGCATCAACCACATCAACTTGCTTCCGGAAGACGATGGGTCTTGCTCCATGAGGTACAAGTCAGGCATTGCGGTAAGTGTCACTTTAATATTTGAGGCATTTGAGTATGTTTGCATTTAAAGATACTTTTGATTATAAAATGTTTGCTTGGAAGTTATGCTCTTTTCCCTGTTTCACCTTGGTGGTTGACACTACGCCATAGTAAGTGGTCACCCTTAGGGATGGGTTTGCTACTGGGGAGGTCTCCTTGACGAGTCATCCTTCCATTCTCAATCATAATTACCATTTTTCACACTTCACCCCTTTTTTGTCTCCTTATCTTTCGGGATTTTTGGGTGTATTGACCCAAGAAGGGATTGTACCTCATTTCATGGGAAGAAGGGGATGAAGGCCCAAAGGTTTGTAGCTGGAAAAAGATAAAATCCAATCATAAACATTCTAGATGCTCGCTCAGGGATCCCGAGGACAATGAAATGTCTCTCACAAGAAACTGATGGGACCCATAAAAAAATAACAATCTAAAAATGCCAACCAAGGTAGAGCATGTGTGGGCAATGTTTTTCATGCTTAAGTAGAAGTCCCACACCTTGGCTTCAACCTGGAAACACTTTAAATAACAAATGGCAATAAATGGGCTTGAAAAAAGGATGCATTGAAAACGAAGGTGCAACACACCCTCTACAAAGGCACCCATAAATGAGATAATACGAACCCTTGTATGTCATGAACCCCATGCCCAAAATTCTTACCCCCATCCACTTCATCTTCTCCACATGACTTAGAGAGGTTTCCACCTAGGAAACACTCCTTGACTTGAGGACTAATTCACCCAATAGGTCACCTTGGCAACCCTCCCATACCTAAAATTGGAAAATTGCATAGGGTCTTTGAGCACTTGTTTAATTTGATGAGGTAGTTTTTGATGCACATGCTAAGGTGGCTCTTATATTAAATGTGATTTTACTTGCCATGATGGTTTGACTTGAGATCCTTGGAGGGCATACTTGTCTATCTTTGCAGGACCTTGTTGATGGACATTTTGGAGGAACAAGCCCAGCTTGGGCCTTCATTGCGGCAGGAAGCCCACCGATTGGATGCCATGGCCCAGACCTTGTAGAAATACTGGAGACGAACATAGCCTTTGTAGGCAAAGGAAGAGACCTTGGAGGACCTCACCTAGCCTTTGCAAGCCTAACGATTTGCCTTTGGATGCTAAAATGTCATCTTGGAAGGCTTGACGTCACCCTAGGGCTAGGGTTTTGGTGGTGATGTGATGTTTGATAGACACTTGGCACTTTTGATGAGGAAGATCCCGTGTACCTTGGAGAGAAGACCCCAACGTATGAAGGGAAGGCCTTTGGAGGCCCAATGATTTCATCCTCAAGCTCAACGTCTTGCCAAAGTGACCAAGACATCACCCTAGAAGGGGTTGACGTCACATATTTAGGGTTTTCTTCATGTGCAATTTTAAAATTATTTTGTAAAGGGGCAAAGTAAAGGGGGTTGGCCTCCTTACTTTGTGGTTTACCCTAACTAAATGTGGAAAAACTCTTTTTAAAGCTTTTTTATAAATACGGATCATTTTCATTTCATTTTGACATAGCTCTCTCATGAAGAGGAGACTACTTGGCTGAAATTTGCGCCCTACTTGGGCAATTTGGATCATATCTCTCTTGTGCAACTATCTTATGGTGTTTTCTCTTGGTATATTGTGGAGCTAAGGTGGTGCGCACCTCTTGGAGGCTTGTTCTCTTGCTTGTGGATGGATATTGCTTGGTAAACTAGGGTTTGATCGTGCTATTTCATGAAATTGGTAAGGAAATTTCTGCATTTGTTGGTGTTTTTCTTCTAGTTTCATTCATATTCTTGTCTAAACTCTCGAAGGAGTATAATAGCATACACCCTCCACCAAGGTTCATATCATTTTCTAGTTGAATAGCCATTTTTACAAGGTTGCTAGAAGGAGTAAAAGGGCTTACACCCTCCTAGCCTTACCTTAGTTGGTTTTGCATGCTCTAGTGAGTAGAAGAGTCGACACCCCTAGTGATATTGTGGATCTAACTCTTACAACCAAGACTCCATTTACCCAATAGATACAAAGCACTAATCTGAAAATTGCATTGGAGAAATAAATTACTCGCATTGGAATGTGTGATTTTACAAGATATTCAATTTTTTTTAAGTGGAATCAATTATTTTCCTTAATAGCTTGCTTGAGCCACTAGGGTGTTTTGATTGGTCAGGGATATCTTATTATTGTAATAAACTTTATGCTACATCCATTAGGGCTGCAGCAAACTCATTTAAACTTCTTTCTCTTACTCACTTTTCAACTGTCAGAAATTGCTAAGAAGCTGCCGTAATAAACTATTAGTCATTGTGCATCTTTTGGGTGGTTTACTTGTGATTTTTGGTGGTCGAAACTTGCTGTTGTAGCAAATTTTTGCTACAGCCATAAGGCTGCTATAACAAATCTCTAAAAACACTATCTAGCAGCCCTCTTTAACCATCAAAGTTTGTGCTTGAATATTGGAAAGTTATCTATTGATTTAGTGCTTCGTTGTCCAATACTTTTTCAATCATTTTGATCCTTGCTCGGATCTATCCCAACAACTCCTTTTAAGATGACCTGTAAACTTCAAATAGAATGTGAGATAAAGTAGATAATGGATTGCATGCATTAATAACACAACAAAGTTAGTATTATAAATGAACACAATGCATATAGGCCAGCAACTATAAGTTTACTAAACCCGGCTAAGCAAACAAAGTTTTACTTAAGCAATACTACTCAATGATCACAATAATATTCAAAGAGAAGAGCAATATCACCTCACAAATAGATGGAACATGGAGACAAAATCCAATACTCCCTGATTCCTCCAAAGCAATTCCTTTATTATCAATGGAAGAGGTTGTAGCAACAAAGTTGCTCCAAGCTCTTCAAGAACAAATGGATGAAGCAAAGTGACAATGAGAGAGAGAGAGGGAGATGGAGAGAATTTGGTAGCATAACAATACTCAGAAGAATGGTGTAGAATGAATGAGGGAAAGGTTTCTTATATAGCAAGAGAAGGCCAAGAGGCCCCTCTTGGATCTTTGACAAATGTCAAGATCAAAGCCATAGATGACATCCAACCAATGAGGGCGCAAGATTTTAGGTTATGAGGGAAATGGCAAGTAGAGTGAGATGGAGGGTGAGTTGGATGCATGAAGGAGGCGCATTGGCCAAGGAGAGGCCCACGCTTTGCTTTGAAAGAAACCTTCCTGCTTTCAAAAAGATGTTTCCATTTTGCCAGAGAAGAGGGGGTGCAACTTCCAAAAGGGGCGCAAGCTTTGTGGAAGGAGTGTGGAGGAGTGTGTGGAACACACTCCTAAGTGGGACTGTTATCCCCGATTTCTAGGAATAACTAGGAGATCATGTCTCGAGGCCCACAAGTCCTAGACATGGAGTACCGAGAGCAGGATTGACCTGAGCATAGCCCTGGAAGGCCCATCCTTCTTCTTCTTCATCAGACTTGTCCTGTCAGCAGCAGCAGCATCCATCACCATCGGCTTGGACTTGCATCAGAGAAGACTCTTGCTCCATGAGGTAATTGGTCCAGGTATCATGGTATGTGTCATGTTTGATCA
>ML785920.1:315466-346870 GCA_009831015.1 Picea engelmannii | reverse complement strand
TATCAGCCCATGAAAAAAGCTAAAAACAAAGAAATTATAATAATGGAAACATACCACCAAGTTATTTTTAAGGATACGAAAAGTTAGCTCCAGAATGCATGGCCATTGAATGAAGTAGAAGGCATGCTTGGCCCCATGCTGCATTTATTTCATCCCATTCAACCTGCAAAGATTAAACCACATAATGAAATAGCTTCTTCCAAAATTCTAAGCCCTACAACAATTTGAGCATCATAATACCAAATCCAGGTTTTTCAAGACCATCTCAACCATATATGACCTCGCTTTCCAGATCAACTAATATGATTGACATGTCTCTCTATGGCATTAGCTGGTGCTAGAATTCTTGCCTAGCTCACTTTACTGTTTATGTACAAACATTTTGACCATTAAGTACTTAAATTAGAAGACTTTAAGAACTTAGAATGTTTTAACAGATACCTACAAATGGAGCCAGAACAAGAACAATATCACCATAAATGAAATTTAGAATGCTTGTTTTTTGTTCCATTTTCTTTCCTTTACCATATTAGGCATTGCTTTTAAAGGTGAACTTACAGGTATCTTAGGAAGACGGCCTAGTCTAAAGTTGTTTATTGTTCCAAAATCACCATCATGCCAAATATGAAAGGCATCATTTAGTACATTCGTATGCTTCAATTGTTCCAGCTGTGTTTGGTTCACTTCAAGCTTTGCCAAAATAGCATCTCTTTCTTCCTGGTATAGTCCAGAAATGCAATAGTTAGCAATATCATCAGGAAAATGAAAAACTTTATTTGATTTAGACAAGACATTAAAGAAAGTAGCATTTGAAATATCACTGGCAAACATCAGTATTAAGAGCCACTATAATATCCTTTTTAATCCTTACAACATGCTAGTTCAAAATTCTTTGCTAGCATATTGATTGTGATATGCGAAGCTGACATTAAAGAAAGCAGCATTTGAAATATCACAACATGCCAATTCATAATTCTTTGCTAGCATATTGGTTGGGATATGCAAAGCTATCAAAACAATCATCTAGATTCCGGACAGTGTACTTGACATGCAAAGTTATCAGAAGGATCATCTAAATTCTGGACAGTGTATTTGCAGTGTGTACAGAACGAATTTCTTATTTGGGCAGCCATCACTTCAAGTGGGCAATGAAAGGTACTTACAAGTACACAGAAATCTCAATATTTTTCTATTGTTGTCATGGCCTTACAAATTTGATGTGATGATGGAATAGTGCATAATACATATATGTTGGCTGGGTGTATATATGTATATGCATGCATGTATGTATAAGCCCTAAGCTGATACTATAGAGTGATATAAGGGATCAAGTTTGGATCAAAGACGTTTCAGGCTCACTTCTAGAAACTTTTGCTTCTGGAAAGTGTGATGCTGTCAATCAGTTCATTAATCACTTTGTTCCTGCAAAACTCCTGAGTCCCAAGTATGAGAAGTATTTTACATCTGGGTCATTGGACAACAGGAACTAATCCAAGCCCTAAAAAAGAAAGCTAAGGGAAAATTGCCAAGCTTGGATGGGTAGCCTAGTAAGTTATATTTATCTCTATGGCCTATGTTGTTAATTTTTCCTTAACCCAGCACCCAACAGTTAATTCCAAATAAATTACTTCTCTTAATCTATTGAATAAAAGCACAGCTGAGTTTTTAACGAAACATTACAGTGGAAGCATAAATAGGAAACCAAAAACAACATGCACACGTAATTTCTGGGTAGATACCCCGAAGAGAAAACCAGTACCTTATCGATTTTATTAGAATAAAATATGGGCTCTCATCCTGGGATAACGGTCCACCTGAGAAGTAATACAAAACAGTAAATAGCCTAGCCTATCAAATCTGGCTGCTATTCCTTTGTTGCCCCTTTCCTCGGACCCTATCCCTGCACATTTGGATGAAAGTCCTTCACCCAATCAATGAGATCTATCTCACTCTGTGTGTATCTCTTCCTCTCACTTAGGCTGCCTTTTATAATCTTGAGTTTACCCTAAATTCAAAACCCTAGATCTCCAAAGTGATCAAAGGCTGAGATTAGATCTCACCTTCACTTAATCATCTACTGGCTAGGATTTAATTTAACTCACTAATGCCAAATACTTAGGCATTTGACTTAAATTACCATTAATTGTAAAAGTACATTCACTTTAATAATCGCTTTATAAAGTGAATCTCCTAAGTCCTGAGAGGCATTAAGGACAACTTCCACATGTTAGACACAAAACCGATATGGAAGTACCTATCCGATGCTACATACATCAACACTCCCTCTTAGCGAGGAAGGTACTTCTCGAGTGAGCACTTGTGCCAAGGACATTGGGGTGGCAAAATTTCAGCAAGGAAATTCTCCACTTTGGAAAATCTGTCCTAGGGTTTCTGGACATTCTTTCTCTATTTTTTCTAGCCAAAGAGGAGGTCGCACATGGGAGGGATAGCAGAAATAGTCCGCATGTGTGAGGTCGTACAGTCTGCACCACACGTGCATCTGTAGAGTCCATACAGGTGACATTAACAGTTCATATAGTTTGTACAGGTGACATCAGCCGTCTGTACAAGTGACATCAGCGGGTCGTGTTGTCGCCTTATACACACCTCGAGTAATGTGGAAGAAATCTTCAATCCACTGTGTATGTCCTGTGATGTCATGTTCCCAAGAGTAGGCCAACAGGGAATAGTCTATTTGTTCCCGTAGACTATAGTCAGGCACAAACATGGAACAAGAGGAGAAATAAGGGTGATTTGGTGGCTAAACGATGAATTAAGCCAAAAATCATAGGAAAAGTCACTTAAGCCTAAGTCAACGGAGAAATAGAATGAAAAGGTGTTAAAGGGGGACTTCATTAATCAATTAGTCACCTTAGGAGGAAAAGCGCCTAGATTAAGTGATGTCAATGGTGAATTAGATCGGGAAGAGTATAAAGGGAGAAATTCAACCTAATTCCTCATTATGTTATGATTTGATGTTGAGATATTTCCAAAGGAGGAGGAGATCGACCCCCTTGTTGTTTTGTGGATTTCTGGAGGAAACCACCCCCATTGATTAGTTTCCATGTTGAGAGACACAACCTAGCCTATCGAAGATATCATCTAGGTATTTCACCGTGACATTCAAGAGATCCAGTACAGTGATTGCACAGCTCAACCACTGAGGGTGCAAGGGTTAGAGAGAGGGTTTGTGTGGCCGCACGAGACAGAGAAGTATTTTGCAGATCCCTTCCGACCCATTTGAGAGCTAGCCAGGGCGCATCTTTTGAGCCACAAGTCGTCAGTTTTCGACGGTGTAATCTCCCAGGGCACAACAAACAGTCAAAAAGTGCGTAACTCTTGAGGAAGCACATTTGGGGTTCCATGGGGTATTCCGAGGCAGATCCGACGAAACCCTTCCAACCCATTACAAAACAGGCCAGGACAATCGTTTCGAGACACATATCGTCAGATTCCACTGGTGGGATCACTAGGGCGCACTCCCACATCCCAAGAGGTGCCCAAACCCCCAGGGGGTGACATCCAAAGCTTCAGAGGTCAGATCTTCAGTTCGACAATTACCGAGATCAGCCTAGAGGACAATGCGCTTCTTTTGAGACATTTTTCAATCCATTCCAACGGGTATCGCCATCAGGGCGAGTTTTCCGGTATCTACAACAGTTGTCGTGAGCTTCTGAACTATGTTTTGTCGATCTATCTGTGAATGCACAGATCAGCATTCATTCTTCTGATCACGGGTATTTCTTGTTAGTTGATTTGTATTCCAGTGATGATCCACGTGATCTAACTGATGACTAGTATATCTTCTTCCAACTTATTATTGTATTTCCTGCTTTTTCCTCGTTATATATATCAATGAGCCGTGTTGTCCTTCTTTCGCATGAATTATCTTTATACTGCTAAAACACTTAACAAATGAAACACACATGCAACAATCACCAAGCATGTTCACACATTAACTCAAACGCATCTAGAAAGCCCCAGAGTATCAGATCTCAGTGATAAAACAGTAGTTCAGCAGTAGGTATCCATATTAGTTGGATCAAGGATATTTCAGTGGTATCATAGCCTTCTTCCTGCCAACCTGTGAAGAAGTGCTTCTCATGACCCCATGATTCTGGGAATAGGTGAAGAATACCCATAGGGCCGAGGACATATTGGGGACGAGTACATTTAGTACCATAGAGGTCATAGTAGAGATAGGAGAGATAGAAACCGAAGGGATTACACTCCCTTCCACACTCAGTCAAATACAGAGCTAGAGACAGAGGACAGAGAGCACATCAGTTCGGGCACAGAGGCCGATATAGAGAGGACTATAAGTTACAGGCGTGAGACACCCGAGGGTAGGGGGAAAGGCCCCGAGACACATGTTGACAGTACGCAGGCCATGTTGAATGACCTAGCTAGAGAGTAGAGGGACATGATGGACGCCATACAGCAAATGGCTATCAGTGCACAAATGCTCCACCATAGCATGAGCACTATAGGTGCCAACGTCGCAGGAGGAGCGAGTGGTTCAGGAGGACATCAGGGAGGTGGGACCAGTGGCTCGAGTGGATATCAGGGCGGAGCTAGTCCACACCCTTCACCAGTCCGAGCCTACACGTCGTCTGGGAGGATTCCCCGACCTTTATACCCACAGTTCCAAGTAGGATAGCCATTGGGACAGCCCTTGGGATAGTCAGGACATGGGGGAGGACAGTCGGGTCAGGGACAAGTGGTGCCACAGGATCCATTCAGGAAGTACAGGAGAGACTACTTGGCACTAGGACCGGAGTTCCATGCAGACATGAGTTTGATGGACTATTGTTCGATCAGATATCGAAACAAACCCCAGGAAGCATAGAGAGGCAACGGGTAAACGCACAACATGGATTTCATCAAGAAAGTGGGAAAGCTGAACATTCCTACTTTCGATGAGTCATCATGTTGCACGACTCAGGCATGGGTACAGAATCTTGACACATATTTCAAGCTTAACCCAATGACAGAGTCAGAAGCTATCAGCTTTGCCACCTTGCACTTGGAGGGGAAGGCCCACACGTGGTGGTACCATGGGCTGGTGACCTTGGGTCACATCCACATTACTTCATATTTGGAGTTCGCTGATAGATTGATGGAGAGATTTGACAGGAGAGATCTAGAGCTCCACTTCAGGGACCTTACACAATTGAGGCAGACCGGGTTAGTTGAGGCCTTCATCACAGAGTTCCAGCAAAAGGCAGTGGTCATATCAGATATATCAGAGCACAGACTGGTGATGTTGTTCGCCAAGGCATTGACAGAGCCATTGAGGGGTTGGGTTAAGGCTTTCAAGCCTCACACCTTACAGGAGGCCATTGTGAGCATGAGAGACATGGGGGACTCATCGCTGAAACCCAAAACCTTCACCAAACCTTTTGTACCACAAAGAGACAAGGATCAGAGAAATCCTCAAAGGGAATGGAAGGGTAAGCCCAAGTTGGATGATGACACGAGACGGGAGTTGATGAGGAAGAAGCTTTGCTTCTCCTACAGAGACCCTTAGGTCCCAGGGCATAGATGCATGGGAAAGGAATAGATCCACTACATTGAAGTGGAGTCGGGCAACGAGGAGGAGGATGAGGATATCGGAGCACAGGAAGACAGTGATTTAGAGGATGAGACCACACATGAGACAGAGCAGCAGCCAAAGAAACCTCAGATACTGGCAAGGGCACCGCCTAAGGAGGAGACAAAACCTCGCAAAGAGGTGAAAGGGAGAACCATAGCAACCCTTTAAGGAGTGCCCGGGTACAACACTCTTAGGCTCAAGGGCCTTGTACAGGGGCAACGCATGATCGCTTTAGTTGATGGTGGGACCACCCACAATTTCATAGATGCGTCCTTGGTAGCCAGGAGGGGGTTTACGCACTGAGGAGTTTGAGGGATTCCACGTGGCGGTGGCAAATGGATACACGATGACATGTTTAGACATGATCCCATACTTAGAGGTCAAACTAGGCAACTACACCATGACAAAGTATTTCTATGTAGTTGACCTATCAGATATTGATGTCGTATTGGGGGTATAGTGGTTATATTCATTGGGGGAGATTGGGTTCAACTATCAAACGTTGACCATGAGCTTCAGAGACACCAGTGGATCGAGAGTGGTACTGAGAGGCATGTCTACAGGAGCACCACGGGCAATATCGACAAAAAGGATGGAGCAGATCTTCCGTCACAGTGTTGTGGCCTATGCAGCAGAGTGTTTGATCACCACACGGAAGGATTCAAAGGGCAAAGAGCATTATCATCCACAAATCAGAGAGCTTCTAAGTCAGTATGAGCCAGTGTTTGGGCCGATACCACCAGATAAGGGATTTGAGCATACGATTGAGTTGGAGGCATGGGCTACACTGGTGATCACCGCGCCCTATAGGCACCCAAGAGATTCAAGGACGAGATTGAGAAAGCAATCAAAATATTGCTTGCGATGGGGCACATCAGGCCCAGCATGAGTCCTTTTGCCTCTTCAGTCGTTTTGGTACTGAAGAAGGATGGCACATTGCATATCTGCATTGATTAAAGAGTGCTCAACAAGAAAACAATCAGGAATACATACCCCATTCCGCGCATAGATGAGTTGATGGACAAGTTACATGAGGCAGTTTTCTTCACCAAGATTGATCTGGGGTTGGGATATTATCAAATTAGCATCAGGGAGCAAGATATAGAGAAGACAGCATTCAAATGCCATTTCGGACATTTTGAGTTCTTGGTCATGCCGTTTGGATTGACCAACGCACCTGCCACTTTCCAGTCTTGCATGAACCACATCTTCAAAGGGTAGTTGAGGAAATACCTTCTGGTATTCTTCGATGATATATTGATCTACAGTAGGACGTGGGATGAGCATCTGACACATTTGGAGGAGGTCTTGGGCATTCTGCAGGCACAGTCATTATATGCCAAGGAGTCCAAATGTGAGTTTGGCATGAGAGAACTATTGTACTTGGGGCATATCATCAGTGAGCAGGGAGTACAGGTTCATCAGGAGAAGATCAGAGCCATTGCTAATTGGCCAACACCCAAGAACCTCACGGACCTGACGGGATTCTTTGGGTTATGCAGTTACTACAGGTGGTTCGTCAAGGGCTTCTCACAATTGGGAGCACCACTCACAGATTTGACCAAGAAGGGCGCCTTTCAGTGGACAGAGGAGTCACAACGAACATTCAAGAAAATGAAGGAGGTTATGAGCACATGCCCTATTCTAGCCCTTCCGGATTTCTCACAGTCGTTCGTCTTAGAGTGCAACGCATCAGGGGTGGGGATTGGAGCAGTTTTGATGCAGGGAGGCCATCCCATTGTGTTCGAGAGCAGGAAGCTCAATGAGTCAGAGAGACTCTACAATATTTACGACAAGGAAATGATAGCAATCATGCAAGCCTTAACCAAATTCAGGCAGTATCTAGTAGGTAGCAGATTTGTGGTGAAGACCAATCACAACAGTCTCAAGTATTTCCTGGATCAGAAAGACCTTAGTGAGAGACAACATAAGTGGGTCTCAAAGATCCAAGCCTTTGACTTTGATATTGAGTATGTCAAGGGAAAGAAGAATGTCATAGCAGATGCCTTGTCCAGGAGGCCACCAGGGTGTTCAATGATGGACATTTACACAGATTGGAAAGCACATTTGTTGGTGGAATACTCCAAAAAAAAATTTGTCTGTGAGGTGATGGATGGTCAGGTGGTTGATGATAGATATCGGGTTCTAGATGAGGTCATTTTCTACAAGGACCGGATCTATTTGTTTCTAGAATCTACCTTGAAGGGGAAGATTCTGAAGGTGTGTCATGATTCGCCTGTAGTCGGGCATCAGGGGCACTTCAAAACTTACAGGAAGATCAAGGAGAGATTCTCGTGGAAGGGTCTCAAGGATGATGTACTGAAACACATCTGGGAATGCATGACTTGTCAGCAAAACAAGTCCGAGCAGACACCCCCTACGGGGTTACTTCAGCCTCTACCCATTCTATAGCAGAAATGGGAGAGCATTTCTATGGATTTCATTACAGGCCTTCCTCGAGTGCAAGGCAGGGACTGTATATTTGTGGTGGTCGACAAGCTGACCAAATTTGCACATTTCTTTGCCATACCCATGGACTACAAGGCCATACAGGTAGCAAAGTTGTTTTTCAGAGAGGTATTCCGGTTACACGGCTTACCCAGGCAGATAGTCAATGATAGAGATGGGCGCTTCATCAGCGCGGATTGGCAAGAGATTTTTCGGTTGGCGGGCATAGAGCTAGCCACGAGTACCAGCTACCACCCACAGACAGATGGACAGACAAAGATTGTCAACAAATGGGTGGAGGGGTATCTGAGGAACTATGTAGGAGGGCAACAACGCACATGGGTGAGATGGTTGCACATGGGTGAGTATTGCTACAACACAACTTACCATATGTCTATCAGAATGTCACCATTTACAGCATTGTATGGATACGATGCACCCTCTTTTGTGGAGACCGTGTTTGGGGATAACAAGATCCCGAGGGCCAAAGACTGGGTGGAGGAGGGCCAGAGGATTCTGCAGGCAGTGAAGGAAAACTTGCAAGCAACTCAGAACCAACAAAAGATCTATGCAGACAGGCAAAGGGTAGAGTGCAGCTTCGAGGTAGGGGACTTGGTTTCTCTATGGTTACAACCATACAGACAGTCCTCCTTGAAGAGGAGTGGAGCAGAGAAGCTGAAGCCGAAATTTTATGGGCCATACAGAGTCACAGTCAGGCAAAAACAGGGAACAAGAGGAGAAATAAGGGTGATTTGGTGGCTATACAATGAATTAATCCAAAAAGCATAGGAAAAGTCACTTAACCCTAAGTCAACGGAGAAATAGAATGAAAAGGTGTTAAAGGGGGACTTAATTAATTGATTACTCACCTTAGGAGGAAAAGCGCCTAGCTTAAGTGATGTCAATCATGAATTAGATCAGGAAGAGTATAAAGGGAGGAATTCGACCTAATTCCTCATTATGTTATGATTTGATGTTGAGATATTTCCAGAGGAGGAAATTGACTCCCTTGTTGTTTTGTGGATTTCTGGAGGAAATCACCACCATTGATCGGTTTTGGTGTTGAGAGACACACCCTAGCCTATCGGAGATACCATCCAGGTATTTCACCGTGCCATTCAGGAGATCCAGTACAGTGTTACGCAGCTAAGCCAGTGAAGGTGCAAGGGTTAGAGAGAGGACTTGTGTGGCTGCACCAGACAGAGAAGTATTTTGCAGATCCTTTCCGGCCCATTTGAGAGCTAGCTAGGGCGCATCTTTTAAGCCACCAGCCATCAATTTCCGACGGTGGAATCTCCCAGGGTGCAGCAAACAGTCAGAAAGTACACAACTCTTGAGGAAGCACATTTGGGGTTCTAGGGGGTATTCCGGGGCAGATCCAAGGAAACCCTTCCGACCCATTACAGAGGAGGCCAGGACGATCGTTTCGAGACATGTATCGTCAAATTCCGCTGGTGGGCTGCATTATATTTATACTGCTAAAACACTGAATGAATGAAACACACATGCGAAAATCACCAATCATGTTCCCACATTAACTCAAACGCATCCAGAAACCCCCAGAGTATCATATCTAAGTGATAAAACAATAGTTCAACGGTAGGTATCCAAATCAACTGGATCAAGGATATTTCATGTCCTTGGGGGCAAGTCTCCAGTTGAGATACTATCACTCAACACCCAACTCCTCCGTCTAGGCCAACTCCTAACGAAGCCAAGGGGGTGGTCCCTAAGAAAATAACTAAGGCTAAATAAGCTAAGCACAAAAAAGTAAATCTAGGAGTTTAATGAAAGCAAGAGAAACTACAACTAATCTAACAGCATATATGACACATAAATGAAATTGTTTATGCTAGATAAATAAAGCATATAAAGTACTTGCACAAGAATGATGTAACTTGAAAGTAGATACAAGTGCTTGAGAGGAAATGATAAGCAATCTAGAGACCAGTGCCAATAATGTAAAGGTTGTTGCAAGATGTCAAATGCTGTTGAAATGAAAGTGTTATGGAGTGCTCTTGACAATTTTATTATTAAAAATGAGTTGTTTAGTTCGTTGGTTTATTGTGAAGTGGCTTGGTAAATTGCAAGTCCACTTATGAGTGCAAAGTATGTGCGAGCGATAACAATAAAAGAAATATAATTTAAGTTTGGCCCTTTAGAGGTTTGTTGACCACCTATTAAGACTAGGGGGTCAACTCCATGTGCCATGAAGCCATGTATCTGATTGGTGCAACAAAGTTGAAGACTTACTAGTTCTACAAAAAAAAATTGCCCTCGGCACTTCTTTTCGTAATTGGAATTTTCGGTCCCCTGCGTGGGATAATAATGTAATGGGTCTGCATGGATCATATTGTAGGTTAGTTGCCTAGAAATTTTTCAATAGGGAAGTCCTTTCATCGAGTGTTTTTTTTTCCTCAGGTAATTAATTTGGCCTAACCAGCCTTTTTAATTACCCTTGAGTTTTTCACTCCCACAATAATCCTCCAAAGTGGTCAAAGGCGTTCTAATGATCGAGCCCAATAGGTGACTAGGGTCTAGAAATATTGTAAATGATCATGCTAGACATCTCCTAAAGTCTTGCGGAATTATGTCGAGTCTAAGTAGTTTTTTTTAATTTTTAAAAATTACCCAATTAATGGTAATTTTAATTATTTTTTATGTAAAAATGTAAAAACTAGGTCCTTGGGATTTTTGATAGGGGTGTGAGTACTCAAAAGAAATGGAATGAGACCCCCTACACCCTTGGACCAAGTTTCAGCTCAATTGGACAAGTTTTTCTAGGTCATTGTCCATGAGGAGTCCAAGTAAGTCTTGAGACAACAATTTAATTGTTTATTTGACAAAGTCAAAATGTCAAATTTTGTAAAAAGTGAGCAAAAAAGAGTTGAGAAAGAGTGGGAAAGGTTTCCTAAGCATTTTCCTAAGTTAGAAGACCACTTTTCTAACTTACCCATTCCCCCTTACCTAGCCACTACCTCAACTTGACATCCCCCGTAGGAAAGTTGCGCCCCCCTTGGTGAGGATCATGTCCAAACTCAAAAAATAAATAAACTTGGCCTCCCTAACCCCTAGAGCGCCCTCCTAATGTTCTAACTTGATTATTGGGTGGTCAAAAAGGTATTTCCCCTTCCCCCTCACTCAACCCTCAAACCCTAAGAGTGACTAAAACCCTAGAGTTGCGCCCCCCTTGAGATGCTCAAAGACTCTTGGAAAATGTCACTTGGAGAGCATCCAAGAGGGGTCACTCTTGGCTCCCAAGTATAAAATAAGGCTTCCCCTCCCTCATTTCACATCTATTCTCAGTGTATTGTTACTATGACAAAATCTCTCCTCTCCCACTCTCCTCTTTTTTCTTCCTCTTGCTCTTGTGTAAAGCTTGTTGCAAATATTTGCAGCAACCTTTTGTAGTGAATAAAGAAATCTTTGGAGGATCCATGGTGTTGAGAGTCTTCTTGGTGCCATCTTGCAACATATGAGGTGATCTTGTTCTTATTTGTTTTTCTTGTGCTTGCTTAGCTTATAGATTTAGAGTATGAATTCCAAGCAAAGTATTTTGCTTAGATAGATTTGTGATAGTCTTATCATAGATCTAGTGAGTTTCTATTTAGGTATTGCAAAGTATTTTGTTTTACTACTTAGATCTACTCACACCCTCTTGGTTTATGTAGCTTTGTATTCAAGATTTGCAGGATTACCTAGGGGTTTTGTGTGAAGATTTCAAATCTAGAAATCTTCCATTTCACCCACTTACAACCTCTAAAAATTTATGTTTTACATTTTTGTACATTTCCATATTGTTTTTGGCATTCTAACATGTTTGAATAGTGCATCTAAATCTATTTTACTTGCTGAAATTTACACAGAAAACTTCTGGATTGTCTAACAAAAAATTTCCCAAGTTTTTTTGGTCTTTTTGCAGCTTTTCCAGCAAGTTCTCCTTGTTGATTTGTTGCAGATCTGCACCAAAAAGAAGGAGCTACAACCCAGTCGGGGCCCTTAAACGTCCAAGATAAGCCTCCTAAGTTGGGATACTACCTTCCCAACTTCTCTTCTTTCTTTTTCTATTGTAAGAAAGCCCAAAGAGAGTCTCTTGGGCTTGCACTTCTCCAAAGAATTAAATTTCTGCGTTTTAGTTTTTCCTTTTTGCCTACACCTTGCATAGTGGATTGGCCTGACCACCCATGGAAAATCGTATGGCTAGCTATTAGTTTTATTTCAGCATTGCAATTTTATTTCAAGTTTGTCCCACTTCTCCTTAAGGCAAGGTTGTGTGGCTAGGATTTACTTCTTACTTTCCAAGTCAAGATATTCTTTTCTTGCTTTTATTTTTCACCCACTTGGGCACAAAACCGGTAGGTTTGTCCTCCACCTTGTGCCTTTGTTGAGGTTGCAAGTAGATCAATTTGATTTTAAGTTATTTCATATTCTTTATTTGTTTGCCTACACCCTGCAAAGAGGGTTGGCTTTGTCACCCATGCATTATCATAGGGCTAGGTAGATAGTTGATGGTTTATGCTTCTATTTTCTTTTTCAAGTTCATGTGATATCTTAATGGTTTAGAAGCACTTAATTTCATTTGCTATCTTGCTTAAGCCCGTGGAGGCATAATCTTTTTTCTTGTACATTTCTTTCAAGCACCTGTCATTTCATTTCCTTCAAGCACTTAACTCAAGCAATCTTTAATCGTTTAATCAATCTATCTTAGGCTTTAAGGAATCAATCTACTTACTTAACTAGATCACCCTTAACTGTTGCAACTTTCGCCATCAAACAAGGGACTTGTGGAGGCGACTTGGGGTGCTAGATCAAGAATGATCTCACAACACTAAGTGTCCCCCTTATTGAGCACCCGACTTGTGGAGGCGACTTGGGGTGCTAGATCAGGGATGATCTCACGGCACTAGGTGTCCCCCTTGTTGAGCACCCAAGTTTCCTGGGTTGACCTGTGGAGCTAAGGTAAGGCCTTGTTTGCCTTGCTTATTGAGCACCCAACAATCCTTTTGGCCAAAGCGGTGGGAGTTTAGGGGAAGTCAACTAGTCTAGGATTGCAACTTCACCTAATCAAACTAAATTCTAAAACTTACCTACACAACCTATGGTTTAACTTCATTTTTCATTCTAAGTGGTTCATGCTCTTTACTTTTTGCAATTTTCATTTCAAGTTATCCTTTTAAGCATTGTAATTGAGCATCTTATGGTGGTTGAGTAGTTGAACTTAGAAGTTGTGCACTTGTGCCCATTGGTGGTTTTCTTTCCTTGTTTCATCTCCTTTGAAGTTGCGCATTGACCTTTTGAGCAGCCCCCTTGAAGTTGTGCACCTCTCTTGGGGAACTTCAAGCTTGGGTTTGAGTTGTGTTTGTTGTGGATGCAATCTTGATCTATCTCCTTTTCATTTATGCAAAATCAATTAAGAGTTAGTTTATCTTTGCTTTACTAGAATCATAGATCTAACAAGTGCTTGTTCATTTCATTTGTAGATAGTTTTATTTTGTATATTGTTGTAGCATCTAGACATTCTTTGTTTGGTAGATAGTTGCTTTAATTCTTTTGAATCTCATCTAATTGTAAAGTTATTCTTTTTACTTGTTTTTAGATCTTTGTAAGTAATTTAATTGACCCCATTGCCCAACCTTAGGCACTAGTCATAGTTGGCTTAGGGAAAGGGTTGCCTCTCATTGAATATTTGCATTTGCATTGCTGCCTCTCATATAGGCTAGTTTCCCCTTTACGTTTAACAAATTAAAATTAACTCCTAGATTTCACCTAATAACTCACATAGTACTTAGGGTCTACCCCCCTTGGCTTCCCTAGGAGTAAGCCTAGACGAAAGAAGTTCAAGTCGAGGTGGCAGTGGGCTTGAACTTAGGCATTGTGCCTCCAAGGACACACTAAGTGGATTGAGACTTAGTCCACGTTTGCAAGTGTGTATAAGGACGGCAACAGAGGTTATCCCTCGTTTGGGTACAAAAAGCAATGTCAGAGGTTCAACAAGGAAAGAATTGATATCATTAATGAGTACCCCTCTAACTTCACAGACAAGCTCAATGTATTGTCCGAATCAAACAATAACCAATATCGAATTTCCCTATTAAAACTAGATCCGCACTAACCAGTCCCCGTTCTGTATGGAACCCACACCAAAGATCAATCCAAAACTCACATAGGAGGGGTCAAGAACATACTAGGGGAAGCTTAGGGTATGGTTTATTTGCCAACTTAAAAATTGAAAAAAATGAAATCTAATCTATTATAATCTAAGAAATGAAGTACTCTAATGTTTTGCAGTGTTATTGATTTTATGGTTTATTTTATCTTTTTTTAAATTGGCAAGATGAAAAGTGAAAAATGGAAATGAAACAATCACACATGGACACTTGTTCCCCCTAAGGGGATTGAAATTGGGCGCTGGGTAGCCCAAAGCTTTTATTAATTTGTTACAATCTCTTTTTTAGGGACTCTTGTGATCCTTATAGATTTGAATCACAAGTTTTAAAGAACAATTTATTTTTTGAAGAGAAAAAGTGCTCCCCAGGGTCCCGAATAGTCCAAATCCACAAAAATTGGGCAGAGTTTTGCCTTGGCTGTCCGTGAACCTGCAAAAAACAGCAAGGTAGATGTGCCAAAAGATGCTACAAAGCTCTTACAAAGTACCTGCAAAAAGGGTTAACAATAAACAAAAATTTTACCAAATGAAACCTATGCTAAGTTAGTGAATTAGAGACTAAAAAAACAAGCAAGTAGCAAGCTTTCTTAGTGTCTCTGCTTGCTGTCCTAAAAAAGCAAGTAAAGTGGCACTAAGATTGTCAAATTAATCTTTAAAGCACTCAAATAAAATCTATCTTATAGCCTTAAAATTTCCCTTTAAAAATTGGCTAAAAGAAAGACTTAAGCAAGCTAGATCTTATTGAAAATAAAACGTTTTATGAACGAAATCTAGATCTAACTTGTATTTAGCATGCAATGACAATTTTCTTTTAATCTAACTTTCAAATGACAAAATTAAATCTTGCATGCAATAAAGTAACCAAAAGAAGATTCTTTTAAGAATTGAGAAAGAGAAGGAAAAGAAGTTTTGCTCAAGATGAATCCTTGGGCTATGGAGTCCTTTGAGGAATGGTTGAGGGATTCTTGCTCCAAAAAAAAAGATCTTGAAGATGGGTGAAGAATTGCACTCAAATGCCTCACCTCTCCAAGCTTGAGAACCTATGAAACTAAGACAATTCTTGCCAACAAATTTTGTTAAACATGTAATTTCCCCACAAATGAAAACTAGAAAACATGCATATTAGCATAAATAAACATAAAATCTATATTTGCAAATGCAAAGGATAGTAAAATCATATAAACAAACTAGTTTAATTGATCTTACATCCAAGGGACACTTCAAGAAATTAGAATGCAAGAAAGCTAATCTACAAGTACCTCAAATAATTACACATGAACAATTTGCATCCACACCATGAGCAACATCCACAATTGACCTCCAAAATATTTTTTTATTCAAGAGAGTTTGCAATAATAGAACTACAACACAAGTATTCTTTCCCCAAGCTCCAACTAGCTTGACAAAAGCGAGAGCACTTGGTTAAATAGCAAGAGGGGCACACCAATTGGTAGAGAATGATGTGACAAGTGTGAGGATGGGGCTGCCACTTCTCAATTACCTCCACCAAATCGCCATATGTGAGAGATGAGAGGTGGGAGAGGTCGCCACCTCTCAAGAGGTGGTGCATCCAAGTAGGTGCCTCTCCTTAAGGGTGCACCACCTCTTGAGAGGGGGGCACACCTCTCCTTTGGAAAAGCCTCCAACACATGCCAAGACTCAAGTGACTCACTCCTTCACTCTTCCTTAAGTGCCAACAAGGCTCGATTAACTCAAAGAGAGGGTGAGTTGACTCAAAACATGTCCCCGACATGTTTCCCAAAAAATAGCATTTGTTGATTTTGTCTTTTTTATGTCTTTTATTCACCTTTTGTGAGAGAAATTGACTTTAGTGATTAAAAATCACTATTTTTAGTCACGAAGGGGCTGCATAGGTAAAGTGGGTACTCTAAGAAAGAAAAAGAGTAACCCAAGGCATATGATGCCTCCTAGAACAACTTATTCAACTACTACATAAATTACAATTAAAATATCTTGTTTTGCGATAAATTTTTTATTTGTTGAAAACATTAAAAAAAACTAAGGGGGACTTAGCGCAATTTCCATATGACTCAAAAGTGATGACTAGCATGGTAATATACATTAGACACTAAACTTAGACAACACACCAAGGCCTAGCCACTAGGACATACTCCAACTTTGGAGGTAATTGAGTGAAAAAACTTAAAAATGTTCATCATGTTAGCTCATCTTATTACAATTCCCCCATGGGGGTATGGAAATGCAGTATGAAGAAGAAGAAGAAAAGTGGCCATAATGGTCAGTTGGACTTTTGAACTCTGATTTGAACAAATCTTTGTTCAATCTTTGGTGGCTCCACTGCAAGTCCATCCCAGTGCAACTTGGTGGGTAATAGGCCATACAGCAGGTTTGCAAGTTGGAACGGATATTTGACTTCTCAGATATGTGAGGGATCAAATGATCCTTCACCGCATCTAAGATGATCCTCCTGGATTTCACATCCTTCAACTCATGGGCAGCCATGTCCTTCGAATTCGTTCGTGCAGTCACCTTTGTGTTAGCAAACTCCCACAACCTGTTCTCCATGAGAACCAATGTGACCCTCGCCTTCCAAGGCACAATGTTCAATGTAGTGTCCAACCTGTCCTCAAACCTCAAACCTATTGCGGCATCTCCAAATTAGAAATATACCAGGAAACACAAACTGCTGAAAATGTGCCTAATCCTTCAGGCACGAAAACTGAAGATTTTTGTGCTCAGTCCCTCAAGCACAAAACTTGATCTCTGGCTGCTCGGATCCTGCACAGGACCCGCTACTCGAAGCCCTACCCAAATTTGTCCGTAACCTTCTGTTGTTGCCTGGGGCTTCTTGCGGTCTTCCCGAGCTTTTCTAGGCTACCCTACGACTCCTAGAGGCCTTCCCTCAACCATCCTGGGTCTGCTACTACCTGCGCGACCTTACTAATCGACTGGTTGTCTACTAGCCGACGGTCTGTCTCAGCCAACTGGTTGACCCGCGGTTTGTTGGTGGCAACTAGCCCTGCCCTAGTGGTTGTGGCCGACCGCTCCTCGACCCCTAACCGTCTCCACCACCATCACCTTACACTATTGTTGCACATTCTTCCTACAACCATCGGCTTCTCTCTTTTGTCGATGCCTCTACACGCCTACAGGTCGTGCACCTAAGCTCTCGACTGCTTACCTCTGTTGATCATCACTTACCCAGCGGCCCGCTTCCTTGGCTGTTGTTACTCACCCAACGGATCCTTGTCTGTCACGACTTGTGCAACCTCTAGCTGCTTTCCTTCACCATTCCACAGACTCTTCACCATCCACGATCCTCAGCTGTAGCTCAAGCTCCACGCCCATTAATGCAATACAGTGCGATCGTACGGTTGTTGTACAACCGCCATAAGCTCCCCCCCCCCTTTTTTTAAATTAACATTTACCCTGCAACCTGCAAAAACAAAAATAATATGCATTGCAAATTACGGTCTATGTAACCTAGTTCCTCCTTCAAAGATCACGCTCTGATACCATGTTAATTTTTCCTTAACCCAGCACCCAACAATTAATTCCAAATAAATTACTTCTCTCAATCTTTTGAATAAAAGAACAGTCAAGTTTTTAACGAAACATTACAGTGGAAGCACAAATAGGAAACCAAACACAATGTGCACATGTAATTTTTGGGTAAATACCCCTGGAAAAAAACCCCTAAGGGAAAACCAATACCTTATTATTGGTTTTATTAGAATAAAATCTAGGCTCTCATCCTGGGATAATGGCCCACCTGAGGAATAATACAAAACAGAAAATAGGCTAGCCTATCAAATCTGGTTTCTATTCCTTTGGTACCCCTTTGATCCTTTCCTCAGACCCTGCCCCTGCACACTTGGATGAAAGTCCTTCACCCAATCAATGAGATCTCCTATCTCACTCTGTGTGTGTCTCCTCTCACTTAGGATGCCTTTTATAATCTTGATTTTACCCTAAATCCAAAACTCTAGATTTCCAAAGTGATTAAATGCTAAGATTAGATCTCACCTTTACTTTATGATCTAAAGGCTAAGATTTAATTTAACTCACTACTGCCAAATACTTGGGCATTTGACTTAAATTAAACTCCATTAATTATAAAAGTACATTCACTTTAATAATCACTTTATAAGTGAATCTCCTAAGTCCTGAGAGGCATTAAGAACGACTTCCACATGTTAGACACAACCGATGTGGAAGTAATTGTCCGATGCTACATACATCAACACGTGATTGGTGAGAACCTTCTCAGGATGTATCAAGCAACATTGGAGACAGGTCATACAGGAGGATATGTGAATGCAAAATTGATTGAGCTAAATCCCAAAGGGACCATAAAGGACACAATAGGCACCTTGAGGGAAATAACTCTTCTTAATGTTTCTTACAAATTATTGACTAAGCTCTTCCTAATTAGATCAAAAATAGGGTTTCCAACATTATTTGACACAAGAAACGGGCTATACTACAACTCAATCCATTTTAGAGAAACTGAGTGGAATCTCATTCTTGATATGCTTGCTTTCCTAGTTGGAATTTAAGAGCTCTATTATTGAAGTGCTAAGATCTTTCTTCTCCAATGCCACAATCCAGGTTTGTGTGAATGTGATCTAGGTGGATATCGGTGGCCACCCACTTATTCCACTGGCTCAAAGAACAATATTCATTTTGACAATTGTTTTCCTAGTTTTTCAGGTCCTAAACTTCTGGGGTTGTTTTGAGGCCCTAAACAACATTTTTTTAGCACGGCACAATCACACTGTAGGCATTAGCCACATTGTGATGGCAACATGTGTAGTGCTCGGATATTTCTTCCCAACAAGCTATCGTGCACCTAAAACAGAGATCGTATGCAAAAGTTATGACCACGGGAAGTTGATGTACCAACTTACCCCATCAGGGACCACATGACTTTTGGCGCTTCATCTCCTAGGGTTAGGTTTTTAGATGTTTAGGGTTTTCTCATTTATGCTTTATGTGAAAAAGGCCTTTGGAGACTCATTGTAACCATCGTCTTGCGATCACAAGTCATCCTAAAAGAACATTGTAACCAAGATTAATAAAATCATTGGGCTACACAGTGCCCAGTCTTCATCCCCCATTGGGGGAACAGTGTCCTTTGTGTGATTGGCATTTTCTCATTTTGGCTTGTGATCTCAATTTTCATTAGGTATAAAAAGATAAAATAAACCATAAAATCAATCACAACACCGCATAACATTAGTTTAGATTTCAATTTCTTAGATTAACTTAGTTTAGATTTCAATTTCTTAGACTAGCTTAGTTTAGTTTTCAATTTCTAGATTAGTTTCAATTTCAGCATTTTACTTTCAGTATTTCAAAGTTGGAAATAAACCATCCCCTCAGCTCCCCTCATTATGTTCCTAACTCTTCCACTGTGAGCTTAGGCTTGATCTCTGGAAGTAAGTTCCACGCAGAATAGGGGTTGGTCACTGCAGATTTAGTTTAATAGGACAATCCATTAGTTGTTATCTTTTAATTGGGACAGTGCATGGAGTTTTGAATGTGAAGTCAGACAAGATGCTCCTTGAGATTTCTATTCTCCTCGTGTTGGACTTCTGACATTAATCTTTGAACTTGCGTGTGTGAAGTTAAAGGGATACTCTCCCTATTGGACCTCTGGAATAGTTATTTTGCATCCAATTTGAGAGATAGCCTCCAAAGGGCCTGTTGACCACCTATCCAACTAGGGGGTCAACTCCATGTACCATGAAGATATGCATCATCAGATGCTAATATGTCGAAGACAATTTGGTTCTACTGGGCATTTTATGCCTCCAGCACACATTTTTGTAAACGGAATTTCCGCACCCCTACGTGGGTTAATAATGTAATAGGTCTGCATGGGTCATAGTTAGGTCAGTTACCTTGGGATTTATTCATTAGGAGAGTTCCTTTCACCGAGGGTTTTTTATCCTCAAGTTATTAATTGGGCTTTTCAGCCTTATTAATTTCCCTTGAGTTTTTCCCTCACACCTGCAACAACTCGTCCAAAGTGGTGAAAGGCGTTCTAATGGAGTTATCTTCTGGTAGCTATTGTTTAGGAATGATGTAAATGACCATGTATGACATCTTAGAAAGTTTCGCGGAATTTCGTCGAGACTAGATAGGTTTTTTTTTAATTAATTAAATTAATTAAATTTTCCTAAGGATGGAAGTTTAATTATTTAATTAATTAATTGTTTTTTAGCAAATATTGTAAAAACTAGGTCCTTGGGCTTTTGATAGGGGTATTTGTGCTCAAAAGAAATGGAATAGCTTAGTCAATAATTTATTCATTAGGAAGAGCTTAGTCAATAATTTGTATCTAGTTTCATTTGTTGTAAGTTAGTTTTGCCTACACCTTGGGTGAGAGATTGGCTCGGCCAACCCCCCAAAATCGTGAGGCTAGGGCATAGTTTTATTTTTCTGCAATTTGTTATTCTTTTGCCCCACTTGTCATTAGGAAAAGGTTGTGTGGCTAGGATTGTCTTAATAATTGTTTAGCTTTTAGATTTCACCCTCTTTGGCACAACAAAGGTAGGTTTGCCTCCACCTTATGCCATTGTGAGTGGTTTTTGTTTCTTTTTTCTTTCCATTTCAAGTTTTGTCTCATGATTGCCTACACCTTAGGTGAGACATCCCCAATATCGTATGGCTAGATTAGTTATGTGTTGATGATTTGCTTATGCCCATATGATTAAAATTTTCTAGAGGTAGATATCATACACATACTATATCTTAGCTTAAGCCCTTAAGGCATAATCTTATTTACATGCTCTAAATTTCTTCAAGTTTCATAACACATGTTTCAAAGCAATATCACATGGTTTAAGTGTTGTGGTTTGAAAGTAATCTCTTAATTTTGCAATTAACTTATCTCTTAAGGCATTTGCCATCATTTAAGCTTGAAATATATGTCGGGCATGCATATGGTGTAGGGGTACATTCTTATTTCAGCAAGTACTTTTCACTTCTTGGCACATTTTCTTAATGCAATAACACACATGGCTAAGTGATGATGATCTAAGGCAATTTTATTTTATATTGGCAAGTTGTTCTTGTCTTTTTGTAGCATCCTTTTCTTTCAAGCTTGCAAGTGTATGTGGTTAAGTAAATGATGATGGAGTAACTCTTTTGTTTCAACTTTCCCTTACATGTTTCATATGTGCATACATGCTTCAATTTCATGATCTATAACACATCTTTTGGGGCTGAATAAGTTTCGGTTTTGACACTTTTTCATCATTTTAAGGCAACTAAAAGTCATCAAAACACTCATAAACACACTAAAAAACTTAGTCCTTAGGCATAATAATATATTAGGCTTAATAGGATACCTAAATTCACCATCTTCGCCATCTAAAATGGGGCTTGAGGAAGGCAACGGAAGGTGCTAGGCCGGGGACGGTCTCACGACGCATGGCGTCCTTTCCGGGAGTACTCGGGCCTTTAGGGTTGATCTGTGAAGCTAGGGTAGGCCTCATTGCCTCACTTCTTGAGCATCCAGTAGCCATTTGGTAATTGGGGGAGGAGGATTTTGGTTTGACACTTAGTTAGGGTAATAAAATCTTTAAAAATCTTTAAGGAACTTTTAATCCACTTAGTGTTTTAGGCATCAATCTCTTGGGTATATCATATGGTTGTTTAAAACATTAATTGCAAGCACACATCTTGTCTTTAATTTCACATGCAATTTTATTTCTTTGTGGATAAATTATCTAAGTGTCAACTTTAGTATTGTGGATCACTTTTTCTTTCAAGCCTTTCATTTTATCTGTCAAGTGATCTTTATGGTGTGATCCCTCAAGAGATAGCGCATCCCATTTGGAGGCATCATCTTGTTGGATCTTGAATATTGTGGTTGCCATTGAAAAGCAGTCCAATAGAGTAAGTGCTATTGGGGCATGCTTCGCTTATGTAATATCTTTATGCTTTGAATCTTTTTCATTTCCTACACATTAAAGCACCTGGTTAATTTGTGTCCTTTGTATCTTGTGTATCTTATACCTCTTGTTCATAAATGTTGTAATATCTTTCATTTATTTTTGTAAGTATTTGTATATATTTGTGTTGTGGGATAATTGTACTTTTATAATCTTTGTAAGTCTTTTGTAATCAAACACCCTTGAACTTTAGTTGACCCCTTTGCCCAACCTTAGGCACTAATCTTAGTTGACTTAAGGAAAGGCTTGCTTGACATAAGTAAATTTTGTATCTTGCATTTGCTACCTTTGCATCATAGGTTAGTCTTCCCCCCAACCTTCTAACTAATTAAAACCAACTCCTAGAACTTCAAGTTTAATCACATCTAGTAACTAGGGTCTACCCCCCTTGGCTTCCCTAAGAGTAAGCCTAGAAGGAAGAAGTTCTAGTCAAAGTGACAACGTGGGCTGTGAACCTAGGCATTGTGCCTCCAAGGACACACTAAGTGAGCTGGACTTTGCTCACGTTTGCAAGTGTGTATAAGGACGGCAACAAGGCCAAATCTAGATTAGATTTGCTTTATTGTTTATCACTTTGCACATATTTCACATTGTGTGGCTTGCACTCACAACGGCCACTTCATAACAACTTAAGAACTCACTCTTAATAATAAAATTTACAAGATCATTGCAATACATTCTCATTTCGCGCTATAGCAACTTTACTTATTGGCACTAGGCTCTATTTCATTTTGCTTATTGCCATTTACTTGCAAGTATCAGCGTTTGATTTCATTGTATATCTCTCATGCAAGTAATTTATATGCTTTGAAAATCTTCATTATAAGCAATTTCCTTTTGTGTCATATATGCTGCTAGAGTAGATTTACTTGTTTATATTGCTCTTGCTTTCTTGAAACTCCTGGAATAATAATTATGCTTAGATTTAGCGTAAGCCTTAGATTCTTTTATTAGGGACTACCCCCCTTGGCTTCGCTAGGAGTTGGCCTAGAAGGAGGAGTTGAGGATCAGGTGACAGCACCTTGACTCGAGACTTGCCCCCAAGGACACATCCAATAGATTAAAGATTTCTTCCACGCTACCCAAGGTGTGTATAAGGAAGAAACACCCCCCTAGTACCAAAGGAGAGACGACCTAAAGTGAGAGGAAGAGTTGTCGTGGTGACAATGGGAAACCTTCCCAAGTGCCCCTAGGGTTGAAATTTGTTCATGGACTTGAATATCTTCAGGTGCAGATCTAGGAGATAACAATAAGTT
Source organism: Picea engelmannii (assembly GCA_009831015.1). Lineage (NCBI taxonomy): Eukaryota > Viridiplantae > Streptophyta > Pinopsida > Pinales > Pinaceae > Picea > Picea engelmannii. Next base: position 323,458 of record ML785920.1, on the reverse strand, counting down.
TCCCAAGGCATTCCTTTTGTGGGTAGATTAATCTAACAAATAGAATCTTGGTCATAACTCACATCTTTTATTCTTTTTCTTTCCTTTCAAATCGGGCTACAAGAACTTCTTCGACATTTTCTTTGGAGGAAGTGAGGTGCAAACAAGGGTATCCCACTGCTTTCTTGGGAGGTTTGCAGTTTACCCAAGGAAAATGACAGCAAAATAGGTTTTTTGGGCAATGCAAGAGCATACCATGGTATATTCTTATTCGTCATTGTATTTAGTGTCATATCCACAAGAACACCATACCAAGCCATTAAAGAAATTATGACCACATTGGTGCGATCAAAGCTTTTAAGATTCTCTGATTCTCAAAACATTTGAATATGTGCATTTAATTCTCTTTTACTTCATGACGTGTGCTTGGACTTTATGCCTTTTGACTTGTCCATACCTGGGGGGGATGACAGAGTGCCCTAGTAAGTTGGTTCCCTTAGGAGTGAGTTGCCACTTGGTGGGTTTATGAAAGGTCATTGTCCATTCCCGCCATACTTATCACTTTTCATCATCTTCCCTCTCATCTATCCCCTGCATTGGTTCAAGCATTGGGTTTGCCAAGCTAGTTAAGGGTTGTACCTTGCCTTGTGGGAAGAAGGGGCTAAAGGCCCAGAGGGTAAAAGTAGCTGGCAAAAGATAAAAGCCAAAAGATCAAAACCTTCAGATGCTTCGCCCACGGATCCCCGAGAAAGATAAAAGGCTTCTCAATAAGAAAAAGGAGGGACCCATAAAATAAATAAACTCAAGACCTAGTTGGAGGATAGGGGGTCTCATCACAAGCCAACCTATTAGATCCATGGGTATGTAGCGGTATGACGCTACCATTCAGCTGGTCACCACGCCAGGGTAGTGGCTCTTGGTAGCATAGCCAAGAGAAAGGGGGTCTCATCACGAGCCAGCCTTCTCGTCTCCGTGAAATGCTTGTGGGTAACACTGTCACCGCTGGTCACCACGCCAGGGCAGTGTCCCCCAGCTATTCTCTTGAAAGAAAAATAAATAAGATAAAAAACTAAAAAGGCATTGAATGGGCTAGGAAACATTTGCATCCATGACAAGGTGTAGCTCACCCACTTCAGAGGCACCCACAGGTAAGCCCTACATTTCCCTGACATCACTGCACCCCTTGCCCAAACATCCCCATACCATCTCATGCACTTACATGACCTAGATTGGTCTTCACCTAGAAACATCCCACATCTAAGGAGAACTAGCCCAATAGGACGTTCTGAAACCCTCTCCAAATCTGGCTTGTAGAATAGCATAACCTCTTTGAGCACTTGTCTGGGAAAGGGGGGTTTTATGCACATGTTTCGGCAACTTGATTATTAGATTTGATTGACATTGCTATGATCCTTGTGACTTATGAAATCATGGAGGGAGTACTTGTTGTTGCTACAGGACTACACCCGATGGACAGGTACATGGGGAGATCATTAGCTTGGACCTCCATAAGGCTAAAATTCTACCAGATGGATGTTGAGACCGCAACCAGGGGCAGACATATACCAATGGCTTGCACTGGAGAGAGAGGAGGATGTTCCACCAAAGATAGTTTGGCAAGCCTGGACCCAGGGGGTTATTGCCCTCCCACCATGATGTTGGCCCTTGAAGGCCCTTGACATCATCATTCAAAGCCATAACGTCACCCAGTTGAGGTATCCAGCATGAGGACGGCTTTGGTTGGCACGTGTGGCAGTTCCAGAGGGGTTTTGAGCCCCAGCGTTTCACTTGGAGAGCTAACGTTCCAGCAAGGAGGCTAACGTCACCCTAGGAGGGGCATGAAGTCACCCTAAAAAGATAAAATTAGGGTTTTATAAGACAAATTTGTGTAAAATTGGATTTTTCATGTAAACTACCCATGTCGGCCTTTTTGACCTAATTTTGTAATTAAAGGTCATTTTGATTGTATAAATAAGGGATTTGTCCCTTGTATTTTTTCATCATTCTTTCACTCACACAAGTGATGTCTGAAATTCGACTTCCTTAGGGTTTATTGGCTGAAATTAAGTGGTGCGCAACTCTTGGAGGAGGCTTATATTGGTGTTTTTTGGCATTTTGTTGGTGGAAAGTATTCAACTAGGCTAGATTATTCTTGGTGAATGTAAGTGAATTTCTGCAATTCTTCTTTCCTTTGAATGGTTATAGTATATTTACTTTGCATTTTACTAAGATTATGAAATTGTTAGTTTAAAACCCTAGGAGAACATGCACATGTTATTGTGCTAGAGTCTTAATAGCTTTTCACCTACTAGATTTTGCTAGAAAACCTATCATTTGAAGCATGTGCTAGAGCCCTACCATTGTGGCACTCTAGCATCATTTGCTTCATCAAGCCTTTATTTACTTCAAGCTTGAGCTAAAGAAGAAGGAAAATCGCTAGGGCCTAGGGTTACCTACTTCCTAGTAGTCGTTTTCCTTCTAGGGGTTGTTGATTGAGGCCTTGGGTTACCAACACCTCAACCATCATCCCTCTTGTCCTTAGTTCACACACTATCATTTATTTCCTTCAAGATTGCTACTGCAAAAAGTGACTCCATTAACCCTAAAAGACATTGATCTAGACCTTATACTTGATTGATTGATGAACACAACCCTTAAATCTTATACCTCAAGCTATTTACTAACCTTTCCTAACCCTAGATTAGACTAATCTACTAACATTCAAGTTGTTGTTACAAAAGTAAGCTACAGCCAATTAATACAGCAGTAAAAGCTCTTAAAAGCAATTACTAAAGTTGATTTATACATTGCCTCATTAGCTTCTGACAAGTGCTAGCATATTGCGATTGTTAGATTATCATTTTGGGTCATTTTGAAGCTTGTTTAAGGCAATAATTGTGAAGCCATCATCATATATACATTGTTGTAATAGATTTCGGCTTGCTTCATCTTATATCAACTTATTGCTTTCATTGATAAGTCAAAGGTTTTACGAAACACTAACATCAATTGTACTTGCGAAATAGTGTTTTCTTGTTGTCTTGTTCTGGGCAGGTACACTTAAGCATATCATTGCTTCAATTTGTTAAACCTTTGGGACTTTATGATCGGTGTGACTTCTAAGAGGGGATAACTTTTCTTGATACCTCAACCTTTGCTTTCTCAAACCCCCAGGTCATCGGGGACGTCTCCCCTGGGCTTTCACCCCTAAATAGAAAGAGGTGTCGTATTAAGGTGACAGTGATAGGACAACCTCATGTTACACCAATTTTCCCTCCATTAGCCTTTCCCTTTTGGACAAGTACAAATTGCACGATAACAGGTCCTTTTGGGGGATAAATGGATGATCCACAAGCAAAAGTGCATGTGTGATTAGATTGTAATGAACAACAGTTCATATACGCAAAAAAACCCAACACGGGAATGAAATATAGTTGAAATCCATGAAGAATAATAATTATATAATTTTTTTTTGCAAAATATGTCTTATATTACAAAAGAAAATTTACAGGATAGCTGAAAGGAATAAAATAATAACTAAAGGGTATATACAAAGATATCTCGTATTCTCTTCCTAAGAGAAACTAGGGCAGCAATAAACTCGGAATATGCTACAAAACTCAACCCTTTGGCATCCTTAATCAACAGGTAGCCTTTGGCAGACAATTGCATCCATACCTCTTCCAACCAAGAGTGACAAAAAGATGAAACTAAACTAGCATCATTGGAGAAGACATATTTGCATCATAACTTCCAAATTGTAAATAGGGTTGTGACCCAACAACAATCCCAAATGCCTAAAAAGTGAGACAATACCAAGGACCCTAAGTGACCAAGTAGAACTACATGCCAATTAAGATGCCCCTGAAGCAACACAGAATATCGATCTTGAACCAACCACTGACATGATATAGAAAAACTGCACCCCCATAATATATGTTTCAAGGTCTCTAAGAAGCTACAACATGGGCACACACCATCTGTCAATCCACTTTTGGCAAGACAGAATTTGGAAGGCAACCCCAAATAAACCACTAACCATGCAAAAACACGAAGCTTGTAGCTCAAACAAACCAACCACACACTATGAACCAATGTGTCCATCTAGCCTCAAGGTCGAAAGACACCCATCTTGCATTCAGAACAAGAGATAAGGGGTGCCTCTGATGCAAAAGAGAGTAAAGAATCAATGAATCATATTGTTGAAGCGGCTTCCCAAATATCCATCTCCAATCTCTCCAAAAGTGCCCCTGCATTTCAATATTCAGCTTGTACTTGTTAGCTTTTTAGCTCGGGAGGTACTCTGCATATGTGTCTTGTATGCAAAAGTTACCTTGTACCTACACTACTAGACACTTGACTTTATAATGGGTTTTTATAAAGTTGTTATAAAGTGATTCTTTTATTAAAGTGACTTTTTAATAAAGTGTACCTTCTAATATTAAAGTGACTTTATTTCATAAAGTGCACTTATGTAATAAAGTGAAATGTACTTTAATATTTTAAGTGATTTATTTTGGAGGGAATGAATCATGGCCCATGATCTTGTAAAGGAAATATTAGATCTTGGCCTTTGGATTTAGGGTTGGGGAAGGTGAAAAGACACTTAAGAGGGAAAAGGTCATTTTCAGATTTTATAAAAGAATGCATTGGGTAGTATGCAAGACACAACAAGAGGAGATTGAGAGAGAATTTTTGAGTAAGCTTGAGAGAGGAAAGAGGGCAGCAAAGAGGGCACATTTCCCAAGAGACATTGAGCACAAATTCCAAGGAGGATTTTTTGTTTTGTGAGTGCTGAAATTTCTGTTGTTAGAGAGGCCATACTGTACGGATCCGTATACTCTGTACTACACGCAAATCGAGGCAGTCTTACTGCATGGATTTCTAGGCACTGTTTGTATTTTTTGTTGGTGAAGAAGGCAGCAATCTGTTGTTGTCCATACAGCAGATTGGCACAGATTTTGAGGTGCTGGAAAAGGCAAATCCGTACAGCGGTACGGATTTTCTAGGCATGGAAATCAAGGCAGATTTTGGGACAGTTTTGGTGTTGTGAGGTATTTTTCTCCTGGCTGGAAATTGTGTAATTGTTGCTGATATGTACTTTCCTGAAGTTGAATAATAAGATCTCTCTCTCTTTCATTGGGTTTCCCCACATTGGGGTTTTCACTGGCATTTGCCTAAATTTCTGAGTTATTCATGGTTGGATGAATGTTGTTAATTGTGTTTATTTCCGCTGCATAATTGCTTAGCAATGTGTATTTCTGCTTATGGACATTTTTTATTGTGGGTGTTAGACATTTCAGAGTTCATGCAACACAGTTATCTCTAGGTTGTTAAGTTTATGACAGAATTGTTAGCTTGTTGATTTTGTCATTAAATTTACATGGTATCAGAGCTTTGTCTCTGAGTGACAGTGAAAATTGAGATTTTTGGGCAAGATTGAAGAGGGAAAATTTGTGATTGTTTTCCTTGAGTTGTGACAGGGAATATGGCTGCATGCATTAGATTTGAAGATCAATTGGATGGCATCTCCAACTATTTGCAGTGGAAGGTTCGAATGTCAGTTGTTCTCAAGGAGAACAAGATTTGGAACTATGTCAGTTCTGTTGGTGTGGTTCCCGCAGCAAATCCTGTTGCTTTGGATTTGCATGAGGTCAAGGAGGCCAAGGCTCAGAGGATTATTCTAGATGGGGTGAAGGATCACCTTATCCCACACTTGATTGAAAAGAAGACAACCAAGGAGATGGGATGCACTTAAGAACTTATTTGAGGCGAAGAATGAGAACCGGAAGTTGGCCTTGAAGGCTAAGCTGCATGATACCAAGATGGGAAGGAGGTGAGTGTTTCTTCTTATCTTACCCAGGTAGCTCAAGTGAAAGATGAGTTGGTTGTTGTTGGAGAGGTCATATCAGATTCTGAGTTGGTGAGGATAGCCTTGAAAGGCTTCACCAAGGAATGGGAAGTCTTCGTGAAGTGTGTGGTTGGTCGTGAGCATCTTCCTGATTGGAGCAGACTATGGGATGATTTCACTTAGGAGGAGATCTGGGAAGGATCTCAGAGCAATGGATAGAAGACAGATGGAGTTGATGAGAACGTTGCTCTTACTGCAAAGAGCAAGAAGAAACGAAGTTCCGGGAGGGACTTGAGTAAAGTCAAATGTTATTGTTGTAACCAGTTGGGGCACCTTGCTTCTCATTTTCCTGAGAGGAAGAACAAGAAGAAGGAACCAGAGGGGCCTGAGACAGCTGCTACAGCAGCCATGGAGGACTTTGCTTCCAAGTATGACAGGGAATTTTCTTTGGTTACCCTAGTTTCCAGTGCTGGTAGTGGAGGATCTGGAAGTGATATCAGATGGATTATGGATAGTGGAGCCTCTTGCCACATGACGAGAATCTGTCGAGTATTCCTAAATATCACAGAGACAGGTCCTAACCGACAATTGGTAAATGAAGGTGGTATGGTGCGAGTTGTACGTGGAGTTGGAAGGGTTAGATTCCAACTCGAGTATGGAGGATTCCTAGAGCTTGATGGAGTTCTCTTTGTTCCAGGGTTGAAGGCTAACTTGCTCTCAGTCTCAGCCTTGGAGGATGTAAGATATTGTACATTGTTCAAGAGGGAACATGTCTTTATCTACAGGGAGGGAGCGGACCCGATGGAACTGCAGTTGATCGGTGATCGGGTGGACAGGTTGTATATGTTGCAAGGACAACCTTCAGTGTATGATTCAACATCGGATGAGGAGCATGAGGAGGCTCCTGAGACTGCGATGGTACCAAGGATTCAGTCTTGCATTCCAAGAGAAGAGAGTGAGTCTCTTCTGAGCACCGGAAGAAGGCTCAGCTGGTGTGGTCGAACCAATGCTCAGGGTGGAGTGGATTCTCCAAGGAGCTCAAGGTTTAATGTAGCTGTCAGGAGAAGATCTTCTAGTTCGAGTTTTGTGCAAGTGTTGAGGATGGCTCCAAGTTCAAAGGGAGCTCTTACTAAGCACAATGTGATAGGACCAGAGGATGGAGATGGCAGCGAGTACTTCCCTCGCTAAGAGGGAGTGTTAGCTTTCTAGCTCGGGAGGTACTCCACATATGTGTCTTGTATGCAAAAGTTACCTTGTACCTACACTACTAGACACTTGACTTTATAATGGGTTTTTATAAAGTTGTTATAAAGTGGTTCTTTTATTAAAGTGACTTTTTAATGAAGTGCACCTTCTAATATTAAAGTGACTTTATTTCATAAAGTGCACTTATGTAATAAAGTGAAATGTACTTCAATATTTTAAGTGATTTATTTTGGAGGGAATGAATCATGGCCCTTGATCTTGTAAAGGAAAGATTAGATCTTGGCCTTTGGATTTAGGGTTGGGGAAGGTGAAAAGACACTTGGGAGGGAAAAGGTCATTTTCAGATTTTATAAAAGAATGCATTGGGTAGTGTGCAAGACACAACAAGAGGAGATTGAGAGAGAATTTCTGAGTAAGCTTGAGAGAGCAAAGAGGGCACATTTCCCAAGAGACATTGGGCACAAATCCCAAGGAGGATTTTTTGTTTTGTGAGTGCTGAAATTTCTATTGTTAGAGAGGTCGTACTATACGGATCCATACAATTCGTACAGCCCGTACAACAGTGAGGAGGGCATGCAAATCGAGGCAGCCTTGTTGCACAGATTTCGAGGCATTGTTTGTATTTTCTGTTGGTGAAGAAGGCAGCAATCTGTTTCTTTCCGTACAGCATATTGGCACTGATTTCGAGGTGCTGGAAAGGGCAAATCCATACAACTATACATATTTTTTGGGCACGAAAATCGAGGCAGATTTTGGGACAGTTTTGGTGTTGTGGGGTATTTTTCTCTTGGCTGGAAATTGTGTAATTGTTGTTGATATGTACTTTCCTGAAGCTGAATAATAAGATCTCTCTCTCTCATTGGATTTCCCCACATTGGGATTTTCCCTGGCATTTGCCTAAATTTCTGAGTTATTCATGGTTGGATGAATGTTGTTCATTGTCTTTATTTCCGCTG
>ML785920.1:288340-315366 GCA_009831015.1 Picea engelmannii | reverse complement strand
TGATATGTACTTTCCTGAAGCTGAATAATAAGATCTCTCTCTCTCATTGGATTTCCCCACATTGGGATTTTCCCTGGCATTTGCCTAAATTTCTGAGTTATTCATGGTTGGATGAATGTTGTTCATTGTCTTTATTTCCGCTGCATAATTTCTTAGCAATGTGTGTTTCTGCTTATGGAAATTTCTGAATGTGGGTGTTAGACATTTCAGAGTTCATGCAAGACAGTTATCTCTAGGTTGCTAAGTGTATGACAAAATTGTTAGCTTGTTGATTTTGTCATTAAATTTACAGTACTGATCTTCAAGAGGAAGCAAACCCATAATGTCTCTGATAGTCGACTTGTTAGAGGAAAGCAAAGCTTTCTAGTGGGCTAACTCTCTATAGCTCTTCCAATTCCTAGAAGCAATGTCCCAAAGATCCCTCCTCTTACCATACATGTCGCATGGAGCCCACACAATGTAGCATCATGGTTTTATAGCAACTACAAATGAGGGTACAAGAGGCTATTCCAATTCATATTCGTCATCCATCGCACCAGCATCATCATCAGAGATCAGGCACCAATCTCACTTGCACACGATTGCTCCTTGGTGATGTGCATGGTTAGGAATGGGGTACCATGTCCCCTTTCTCATTCCTTTCAGTATTGTTCACACAAACTCACACTTATAGAGATAAAGTCTGAAAGCTCAAGTGCGATCTGTTGTAACCAAGAGGGAGGCCACTGTCACCTCACCAACCCTCTTTCACTTTAGGCCACCTCTCCTCCGACTCGAGCGGGTTTTTGTTGGGTTAAGATTGCTAGCAATTAGGGCGATGGAGCTCAAGATGGCGTGAAGAGTGAGTCCAAGCAAAATTGTTTTGGTAAGCTTCAGGGTCTGAAAAATGATTGGAGGATTGGAGATCAGTGTCTTTTCATTGGGCATATGGAGTCAATGCAACTTCAAAAGAGTAAAGGCAAAGAAAACTCAAGGATTAAATTCTAGGGGGGTGTACAATCACAAGCCCTAGGTTTAATCCTTTAGGAAGACAAGTTTAGGGGGATGTACAATCACAAGCCCTAAGTAGGCAAACCCTAGAGCAGTACAATCAAAAGCTCTATAATTCAACCAATAAAGACAATTTTAGGGGGATGTACAATCACAATCCCTAAATTTGGCCTTATATGCTTCAACAAGATTAAGATGAATGAAAACAAGGAAGGGGATGCATAATTACAAGCCTTCCTAGGGTTTGTAAGACAAGATCTTGTTCAAGAAAAATACAAGGGAAAAAATGTACCTTCACCACTTTGATAAGCATGCCCACACTTCATATATTCAATGAGGAAATCCAGAAATATTTTAAAAGAACACAAACCCTAAGCATGAAAATCATTCATCAAACTTGAAAAAATCATCCACAAGTGATCTCCCCAATAAAACTTCCTTAATCTTCCATCATAGCACAAGTCCAACACAAAAATACTCCAACAAATTTCAGAAAATTTCAGACCTCCTAAGGGATTTCTCCCTTAAGTCTTGTTGTGACCAAATGAGAGGAAGTGCATCTCTATTTACAAAGGACATGCTCAACTTCCTTTATATTAAAATAATAATTTTCTAGGCTAAAAGCCCCTAATCTGGCCTATGGAGGGGAAAAAGGGCCTCTTCTCTAATTAATTAAATTAAAATACATAAAATATAAGCAATTTATGCCACATGTACAAATACCAAGGGGCATAAGCCCTCAAACATGACCAATCTTCCATAAATGAGGGGAATAAGGGGCTTTTGGCACAAGATTCAGCCTCCAAAGGCCCTTCAAAGATCTTTTTCCTCCACAGAATCACCAACTACAGTCTCCAAGTGTTCTCCAAGGTGGCAAATGGGCATACAAGATCACCAACGTCCAAGACTTCAAGTCATCCTTAAGCTTGTGTCTCTTCAAATGTGGGTCAGCCCTACTATTCAAACTTAAATCCAAGTATGACCATACCAGGTAGGCTCTCTTTCACACACACCCAAGTCGGCTTGGTATAATCTATCATTGCCTAAGGTACATATACATATATGTATAGTGCCTCCATCTTTCCATTATCTGTTTTGCTGCTCACAACCTCTGCACTCTTGGCAAGTCCAAAATCACTTACACAGACCTGATTTTCTCTTTACTTTTCCTAAATCAGTATCATCAAGGCCACCTCTTCCACGAAAATCAAATCCTCCAAGCTTCAGTAACTGGTAAGCATCAGCTAATTCATGAAATCCAACTGCTTTTCCAATACTTCTGTAGACTTTGATACCATGAAGTCCAGCTGCTTTAAGATTTATGACAACTGAAACAAGGTTCTTTAATCCCCATGGATGAGCCAAGATAGCTACTCCCCTTCTCCAGCATATCAATTGTATAGCCTCTTCAACAAATCTCAGCACCTGTGGCATGGTGGTTACAGTTGCAAGTAGCAGCAGAACTTGTGCTCTGAGTAGTCACTTCTTGGAAGAGGTGGATGTATTATAGTCATTGGCATTACAACATTTCTTCATTAATGCCTTTTTGATGAACAAGGCACTCAAGCAGCACTTGGCTCGTAGACCCTACCTTCTCCTCCCTCAAAGTAACCTTCGTTCACACTGGAAGTGGTACTGGAGAAACACCCAATCAATACCCTGAGGACTGAACAGGAACCATATTTATACCAGCAAAACCTAAATGTCGTCAACAGGAACCATATTTATACCAGCAAAACCATATTTATACTCAACTAGAAACATCAGAGGAGCGAATTGTACAAGAATTTAATCCATATACAGTTGCACTCCCGCTCCCACTATGTATTGTTTCTAGTGTACCTAGCGACCCCTTTGACTTACTTATGCCCCATATATTATGAGATATGTGGTCAATACCATTGCCTTTCTCAAGGAGTCCCAGAACTCCCTCTCCATCTTCTTTCGATACCTGGACCAGCAATGCTTGGCTTTAAACATGAGAGAGGCTTCCAGGATTCTATCGTCTATACTTAGACCACCCACCACCAAACACTGCTAGGGTGATCACCTCTTTCTTCTCGGTGCTCACAAACAATCGCACCAAGAGGGAGGCAAAGAGCAGTTTCACCAACTCAATTCCAAATCTCTAAGATCTTGGGGATATCCCCACGCTCCACCCGTCAGACCTTTGTGACAGTGTTGGGTCCAAGACAAAAATAGTTCTTAAATTCAAAGTAGACCCCCTCTGTACTATTCTTCTAGATCTCAGAAGAGAGCATCCTCTTCCATGCAGCACATTGTATCCAGATCTTTTAGTACTTCTAGATTGTCCAGTTCAATAGGAAAGTCCTCCATCAAGGGTTTCTTCACTTCAGCCCTGGATGGTAGAAGAGATCCACCGCCAATGTTTAAGATACGGGGAACATCTAGGAAAGAGGTGAAATTTCTGAACTTACGAGTTCCAGGAAATTTCTATGCTGGAAAGGGCTCTGATATCAATGTAATGAACAATAGTTCATATACGCAAAAAAATCCAACATAGAAATGAAAGATAATCGAAATCCATAAAGGATAATAATTATATAATTGATAAATGAATGAGTGAGATGATTGATACAATGGGCCTTGTGATGGTATACTTATAGGCATTGACTAGTCACAAAGGTGAGCAGTTATGTGCCTTAGTTAGGTTATGTCTTTCAGTTTATTATTGTTGAATTTTATATTCATAACGTAGACAGGTGGGCATCTCCTTCTAGAAAAAACAATGTCTAGAAACCTTTCATGGGGCCTCTACTTCTTTCTAGATGGGAGAATCAACAACTTTCAGATCAGACTTGGCTATACAAATATTAGCCAATATAGATACTGTTAAGAAACTGTTTGGAAGTGAGAGCCAAAGTGGACATGCATGCCCTCTTAGCTTATGTCAGGAATGGGCACTTGTCTCATCACTCTATGGATCCCTAATTATTTATTCATTTATTTATTGTTTAGGAACATATAATCAGTTGCAACTGCAAAAACAAAATAAAGAAAAGCATTTGTTTTCATGAATAGCATTTGTTTTGGTGACTTCCGTGAGCAAGAAATATGTAATAATTTCCATTACAAGATCAGGATCTTGGTTTGATGGTTAAGTGGGGGTGGTGATATTTTCCCCATCAAGGTTAAAATGTCCTAGAGACATGTTTCGCCCCTTGCAGGACATCTCACCCATGCAAGTAAGCCCTTTCAAGTGGTTGGGGCCAGGTGCAAGTCCTAAGCAACTTTGGCATGATAGATCCCCCCACCACCCACAGCTTCTTTCCCAAAGGAATTTTCCTTGAGTGATGAAACTTGTAAGCCAGCTACATTCATTATAATATTCCAAGCTTGGGGTATCATGATACGAGGAAGCTTCTGTCAAAAAGGACAAAAATTCCTATAATCACATCAACTTGAAAATGTGTAAAAAAGTTCTCAAGCAGGTGTACCAGGTAGGGACGTTGGAACTAATTAGTATTAACTGAGAACTCTATCATAGCAAGCTCAACTTACCCATGTTCTATTTTTCCAAGCATTGGCCTTGGATGCACAAATCCTTTTCACTTATCTGAATATTGTTTCCTAGGGCTTTGGGAGGAAGGTAAAGAAGCATGCATAGCCTATCTGCCATAGCTAAATAGTAAAAAATGACTGATTCTTGGAAGCAACTTTTCATTTTCTTTCTCTACTCATTAATGAATGAAAAGTTTGTTGGACAATATTGAAAACCACTAGGACCAATAGAATTTTAGATGATTGAAATAGTTCAAGAAAACAAATTCTTCCTTATACCTGGTGTATAGTTAGCTGCAATCTGTAGTCATTGAACTCGTGCCAAAACCTGCAAAATTAACAAGTAAATCAAAAGCTTCTTTCTACATGCACTGTGAAACAAAGGAAATGTCAACTTTCAAAGGAGAGGCCTGGTTACTTCAAACAAAACACTCTAGATCAAGATGTTTCCACTGTTTGCTAACAAAGAAAAGAAATTATTTTCCAAATAAAGCAAAAAGAGCAGCTAAAATGGATAGTAAATTAGGATTAATTACAAATTTCAAATTTGACTTTTGACCCCAAATGGAGGGCACAGACTTCTGCAGCTATCAAATATTGCATTGTACTTGCCCACAGGATTGTGATCTAGTGGAAAGCAGCTAGATGATCTAGCCTGTATTAACATGGAGACCTGTGTTCAAAACCCTCCATGTGGGTGCGGATGAGACCAGGTGCAAGACCTGGGTGACTTTGACAGCATAGATATGCCCCTCACAGGGCAAAAGATTAGCCAAAGAGATTCTAAATTTCTATAAGAATCATTTCTCAAAAACAATATTGCACTTGCTCATTTAGTGGCTGCCATATGGCTGTAGAAAACATTCTCACCAATTTAAGGGTGAGTAGCAATAACGACGTGCTCTGAACCTAAAACACCATATAATCTACAATTGTTGAAGGGAACAATTCACTTTGCAATGAACCACGTGTTCAAAGAGGATTCCCTGGAAGAAGCTACAAATCAAGCTGGACCAACCTAAAAGAGGCTCTATATATTTGGAATTTCCAGTTCCCTATAGGTCCAACTCCTCTCTACTTATGTTTCACATCACTCTAGGAAGTTGACTATGTTTTTGGTTGTTGATTTGAACAGAAAACATATCATGACTAGCAATATTGCTTAAAACTAAATCCCAAGAGTCGCCTTCCAATTCCAAGAAGGAATCTAATCCATAAACTCGCAAAAGATACTACCAAAAACAAATTACAGTATTAAATATTGAACTGTAGTAGTGTAAGACAGCCATGATATAGCCCAAACTTAAATTGTCCGATTCTCCTATGAATAAGCCAATTTTAGAATACAGGTTTAGGTGCTTGAAAAGGAGATGCAGTTTCCTGCACTTTGTAAAATGTAAACTAGCTAACTAAGCATCAGATGGAGGAATGATCTTTCAAATCTATCACACAGGCATTTCTCTATAATATTTGAAATACTGAAGACAATATGATTACTGTCTCATACAAAGTTAAACTTCAGATCTGGGTCTCCATTAGATTGCCAATCAAACCTAAAAGTGATTTGAAAAACACAAGAATGCAATGTAATCCGAGGTAAAATGCCTGAGAATCAGTGTCTTGCAGATAAACAGGGCTAGAGGAAGAATACCTCTCTTCTAGTTCTTCAAATCTTTTTGACTTTAGTTCCAGCTCCTGAAGTTGATGTCTGAAATCTGTGCACTGTTTTTCAACTTCCTCTATTGCTGGTTTTAATTTCTTTTCTTCCTCTTCACCCTTCAGCATTAATTAAGAATGAAACTTCCATATCATCGAAATAAATATTTGGGCTTTAATATCAATAAATGAATGCATTACTATGAGATTTACAACAGAAAAAAACAAACAGGCTTCATAGTGGTTGCAAGGTAGACCATGCTGCTATATAGATAATTCAAACTTTCAAACTATTGCAATCTTAAATGAGCAATAGAAAAAGACAGTTGCATGCAATTTGACCTCAACCTCTGGAGAGACACCAACAGAAGATAGCTTTGCTATTTATGCTACACACCTTTTCTTTTTCTTGAAGAAAATTGGCCTCAGTAAGACCACTGGGGGACTCCTCTTCAAGGCATTTAAGACATGCTTCATAAGCCTTAGTGTCCCTATTAATATCTTCAAGTTCTCTAACAAGTTTTTCAGACATGACCCACATGCATTCCAAGCATAACGGTTGCTCAACCTGCAAAAGAATGTCAATTAGAAATCTCTTCACAAACATTTCACTAAAAATGCAGACAATAAATATTATGACATTGTGTGGGTAAATAGTAAATACAATCTGCACAAAATATTCATTGTAAAGAACTACAGATAGTTGACAAAAGTTCAAAGACAGTACTACAAAATACAGCAGCAGATCTAAATACAGTAAGATGTCTGCAGTTGTTGGCGCCCAAAGTTTTGGGTTAATATCGTGCGCACACAAACGAAGTTGTGCGTGCCCATTCCAGTTTTGCGCGTGCCCAAGCCAATGCGCGGGGATTGACAAGAAGCATGCACTGGACCAAGTTTTGATATTGCTCGCCAAGTTAAGGTCTACCAAATGCGCACCAGTTCGAGTTTTGGGATGCACACCAGAAATCAAGAAGACGCACGCTAGGATCAAGAAAGGAATCATATGGAAATCTCCCCAAATGAGTACTGCCAGTAGCACAAGGGAACGTGGAGCAAACAAAAGATGAGCTAGCAAGGCAGTTAAGATTGCCCTGATTCAGAAAGGCTACGTGGAATGTCGAAAGGTGACTGAAGCGTGCAAGACTATTAGTCAATAGAGCAAGTGGAGCAGAATTGACAAAGATGGAGCTCCAAAGCTGAGAAGGATATAAAAGGTAGCAAGGACAACAAAGAAAGGGATGTGGATTTGATTCACCATTGTTGTTGTCTATTGTTGAAGAGCTCGCTCTGAGCCTCTGTAGTATTGTAATGCTATAAAGTTTTTGATTGTAAGTATGAATCTACTAGGTGTTGAGGTCTAAAAGAATGCACATGGTGCAATGTATTGTAAATCTGGGAATTATCTAAGGGATACAAGACTCTATTGTTGTCACATATGATTTTCTTAATGTATGCCTATGTTTGATGGAATGAGGAAGATAATAAAGCTGCAGCGATTTTGAGCTATCATGTGTTACTTATGTGGCATTTGGATATGTGTGTGTATTGTTTTTGCATACTACTAATAGGAAGTTGTCAGCTATGAAATTTATGAATATTAACCAGGATGGATCTCTGTGTATTTATCCCTTCATCCCCGACACAAGACCAGATGATCTCTATGATCCTCATAGCATCTTCAGTGAGACCTTCTTCGACCTTGGCTGAAGATTGATATGTTGATGCTTTGGGGTTTTTGTTGGTCTTAACCACCCATTGTTAAGGACGCACGACAAATGGTTCCATTGCTCGGACCTAAAAGTCTTGTATTGAACGATGAAGGCAGAGAATGAGGTGGTATCCATCTCGGGAGGAAATTTAGTATTGGCTAACTGCAAAGGAACATGAGTTTGCCCTACAGAAAACTCAAGATCTGAGAGAAAATGTGAAGAGATGGAAAGATAAGTATCTCTACACTGATGTGCATGAGACGCTCTTTCTTGAATTTCCCTGTTTGTTGTATGAATGGATAAAAAGGAAAACTGCTACCAATTCTGTTTTGTGGCCTCTAGAACCAATGGTTTGGGATTAAGTCACACTTGAAAGGCTGAAGGCATTTGACAATAAGTGGACTCGAACCATTAATTTCTGGTTTTCTCAAGTAAAGGAGGGATATATTATCAAATTTACTGTGGAGTACATCGATTCTTTCAGCGAGGCTGAAATAAAATTCATGGAAGGCCAGCGAATGTTGGAAGAAATACCACCCTGGATAAAGATGTTGTTCGTGGAGAAAGGGTCGATGCACACAGAGCTCGACAGAATGGATGAGTAGACTCCCCCAACGTTGGGGGGGTGAAAAGATGAGGGAAATGTGAGACAGGAGATGGATCCATTGAGGAGGATCTAGAAGTTGTTAGAATGAAGTGAGGAATGGGATGGTCCCAGAGGAGCAGAAGAGAGAGAGAGAGTCAAGAGATACGCAAGAAGAGTTGAGCTAAGAAGGAAAGCGGGACAGAGGAGAGGAAGGAATATAGCTAGGGGCATGTGATGAGGAATCAGGCCTGGGATGAAGAGAAAGGAGACTGCACCAGAAGGAAGTGCGAAAGAGTGTGCTGAGTCAGGGAGGAGCACAGGTGAAGATACGCCTGCAAAGAGGTGTGACATTGAGAGTAGGGTGTCCAGTGGGGATACCAGTAGTAGTAGTGGTAGTAGGAGTAGTAGTAGTCCCAAGGGCCTAGGAGACAAAGTCTTAGCCCCTTGGTTGTTGCAGAGTGCCACAACCTCGAAGAAAGTTAAGGTGCAAAGTAGTGGCGCAAGAGAAGGAAAGGAAGATGGAGGATCCCCTAGTGGTGGGGGAGAAGAATTGGCAATAGTGGATGGTCTTGCGCAGCTGCAGGTAGGAAACTCTCTAGGTCACCTCACAAAAAATGCCAGGAGAAGATGGACTTACCCCCCCCTTTGAACCACCCCCCTTGTGTGTTTGTAATCAAGAAGAAAGAACAATAGATAGTGAGGCGATTGGAATAGGAGAAAGAGTAGGAAATAGAGTAGAAGGAGATTGTAATATCCCCGATAGAGATAGGCTGGGATAATAACACTCTGTTGTGCAAGTTATATTATTTCTGATTGTGTGCTTTCGTTAGTCAGTTTGCATTACATATGTTCCATGCTAAAACTTGGTTGTTGACTTTCCACAAACAGTTTGCATTACATGCTAAATAAATATCTTCATCAAACATATTGCAAATATACCAAAGTACACATAAAATAGAGAAGCCATGATGGCATTTTTATTACGAATAGAATCTGGAACACAACAATATAGAACTCTAATGGTTGTTGTAGCAGCTACAGTACATTAGCAACACACAAAACTCAGACTAAACCTGGAATAATGCCATATATTCTCCAATAAATGATGTTGAGCCCTCCAAGCCGCATGCCCCAATACTCTAGTCACTACTGAATCTCCAAAGCTAAGGACATGCCTCACAGCCCACTCCCAACCTTCTCTACTCAACAAATGGGACTCGCAACCCTCTCAAATGCCCTGGACACAACAGATTGGGCACTCAACCCTCCTCTTAAGTTCGCGGCCTACACAAGACCCTCACAAACCTGCAAAACATGGGGTTCAACCCCTCACTAGATTCTTGCAACCTCCCTTCTATCACTCGGCCTACAAATGGGTGGGAAACGACTCCCTTAGTGAACCCGCGGCCTCACTGGATACCCTCGCGGCCTCTTGGTCTACTTCTGAAACCCCTGCGACCCTCACAGCTCTATTGGATAAGTTCTCGACCCCTCTAATGGATTCCAGCAACCATCTCACAATGCCACAAGCCCTACAAACAATGACAACTCGATCCTCCAAGCAAGATAATGAACCTCCAACAAATCATTGTATACTAGACTGAAAGCAAAACTCAAGATGAAGCTCCAACTGGAAACCCCGGGTGGATTTCCTCCTTGTTTAGCTACGGTGGATATTGAACCAACGAAACCAAACCAATAGTGGAAGGGTTTTGCCAAAACCCCAACGAAAACCTCGGCAACAAGAGCACTCCAAATAAGAGATCATGCCAAAGTGAAGCGCTACCCCTCCTTTTATTCTTCTTCCAAGCCTTCTAGATCTTTCCCCTTTTTGACCAAATCCACATAACACTTATTTCCCTTTTTTATAACTCTTTTTAATGTCAAAAGTGATTAATTGGCTTTTAAGGCATTCTCGGACATCAGAAGTCCCTTTCTCATCATCCCAGCCTTTAGATCTTCTCATCCTGGTTCCAACAAGCTATTACACGAAGATATCCCTTCAGATCATCTAACCCAAATAGTACCTTTAGTGTAATTAATTAAAGTATGCTCAATAATAACTCAAAATTACGGAAATCAACACAAAATATTTAATTGAAATTGGCATGGAAAATCAACAATCTTCATGCAGATCCTTAACTGGAGCCGCCTTCAAAGCCCCTTGACATTAATAATTCAAAGAGTGAAACCAATGGGTTGATCCACTCCAATAATACAAAGAATAATAACATCAACCTTGTTGACCTTTGGATGGATGAAATTTGTGGAAATGATACCCAACCTTGGCAAGATATTGACCTTGTGCCTCTTGACTATGATCTTACTTGGGCTCTAACGCTAGGAATGATACAGATTCCACCTAGTGCCCATGTGATTTTTAATTTAATCTTATTTTGGTTCATAACTGAACACAAGGGAACATCTCATTAAGATGATGGTTTCCTCAAGTGGTTGCACTGGCTCTATGACTTCACCTAGCAACCTTAGTCCCTAGTTAGCCAATAGGATTAGGAAAGAATAAATTCCTTTGAACAATAGTTTAGGATGCTTGTGTTTCTTTTCGTGCATTGTTTTTCTTTACTTTCATTGCATTTCCTTTACTTGCCTTAGAATGATTTTCTTTCTTTACATGCTTTCATTAGACTTAAAAAAAAATTGATTTCATGCAAAGTAGTGGTGTACCGAGGTGGTAGAATCACCTTTTTCTTTTGTTGTTTATATCTTTGTAAGTTTAGATGTGTGTAGGTCACAAGCTTGAGTGAGAATATGGAGTTTGTGTGCACTCTTACTCTAAGAGTGCATGTCCCCAAGGAGGAGCCAAATGTTTCCCCCTCAAGGGAAACTACTTCTGGAGCAACCCTCATATGGGTGTGGTGTTGCTGCTTGAATGAGCTCTCCTTCTCATATCCTCTGATTCAGACTTGTTTTTCAAAGTTCTTCCATCAGATACATCATGATCTAGCCTCACATCACTCATGAGTTCTCTCAAATGACTCAGCCATTGAATATCAGCTCTTCTCTCTAACACCTCAAATGACACATGCACTTGATTGATGGTACACTATGCTTTCATTACACATGGTCATGGTGTTGATATTATGTTAGTTGCGGGAGGTATCAACCTCTATGTGTAACCTTTGACAAGACTAGAATATTCCAAGAAGCAAGAGAAACCCTAAACAGATGTGTAGAAACCCTAAAAGATATGTCGGCTCCATAAAAGAATTAATATTTAAGTGTTAACCTCTAAAAGAAGAAGTCGTCCTGGACAGATGACAAAGAGCACTATAAATAAGAGGGTGCTAGAGCTCATTTGTCATTAACACTCTCACAGCTCACACAGACTAGTGGTGCACAAGTTTTGGAGAGGGAGTGCAACTTCAGCTACTGCAATTGGGATTTTGGCTTTTGGTTACGGTTGGACTTTCTACTTGGTTATGGTTTGGATTCTTTGCTTGGTACCCTAGCCTTAGAGAGAGATACTCTATCTTGGTTGGCTTTTGGTTTTAAGGTTTGCTTTCGGAATTATTCTATCTGTCGAGGTTAAAGGTGTTCAAGGGTGTTGAAATATTGTAACTGCAAAGAGTATTATATTTATTATTGAGTTATTATTCATTAGATCAATCCCCTTTTGTGGATTGATCAAGTCGAGCATTATAATTGACCAAATCCCCTTTTGTGGATTGGTCAAACCCTAAATATATTGTGCAAATTAAGAAGTCGACCCTCAGGCTAATTAATGTGGTTTTAACCACTAAGAAAACAAGTTGGCCTTGCCCAGTGAAGAGACACCTTTCCAGGACCTACCAGTTTGTATAAATAAAGGAAGCCAGAGCCTCATTATCTCACTCACTCATTAGCTCATCCAGTGCACAAGTTTCGTAGCTGCAGTTGGGAGAAGAAAGAAGAGAGAGGCGCATTGCTCAGTGTTGGATATTCTCTAGTGTTTTGGTTTATTGACTTGGCATTGTATTGGCTATCTATATTAAGGAAGTATTTGCTGGGTTTTCTCCCCCATGAGGGTTTCCCAAGATAAATGTTGTGTATCTTGTGATTGTGTTTCCCTCAGTGATCCTATCTATGCTATGGTTATCTAGTAAAATTGAAAAGAAACCTAATAATAGCTTAAACCTTAACATGGTATCAAAGCTAAGCTGAAGAGAGCATCTTTCATTGGATAAAGAAAAACGTCATTGTTGTCGTACAAGAAAATTAGGACTTTTTGTTGAAAAGGAATATCAACCTAAAAACCATCTAGAAAAGTGTGCCCTAGCCTAGGGAACTCTTTGGTACCTTGAGCGCACCTTTTCAGTGGTCAGATACTCTGAAAAGTCAAACCCTAGTTTTGACTGGTACCACAAAACCAAAAAAACAGAAAACCAGAAGTACCAAAAAACCAGAACCAATACCAGAAGTACCAGTCCAGAATTCCGCTGGTCCAGTTTGAAGGGGCAAAATTTGGATTTTCTGAAATCTAATTGCACCAGGCTACTCGCCTCAGCCAAGCACACCTCCTGGTAAGTTCAAAATTAAATTCTGAGCATTTTCTATTTTTGGTCATTTTCCTAGCTCCGAGTAAAGATGTCTGCAAGCACTAAGCTTGTTGACAAGCTAGAAGGTGTGGAAAACTTTCGTGCCCAGAAGTATAGGATTGTACTCATTCTTGAAGAGAATGACCTAGCAAGATTCATTAAAGAAGATGTATCAGAACCTACCGATGTTGCAGCTAAAGCAAAACACCAAAAGGACACAGCTAAGGCCAAAAGAATCATTGCAGATTCTATTAAAGATCACTTGATTCCTCAAGTGGATTCAAAGAAGACTCCAAAACAAATGTTTGATTCCCTAACCAGAATGTATGAAGGAAAGAACATCAACCAGATGATGAATCTAAGAACTCAACTCAAAAGTACAAGGATGCAAAAAGGAGAAACAGTTCAAGAACATTTCTCTAGAATATCACAATTCATGGAACAACTAGAAGCAATTGGTAATACTCTAGATGAAGAAGAACTCATAATGACAGCCCTTAATGGTCTCACAAGACCTTGGGATGCATTCATCCAAACTATTTGTGCCAGAAAGGAGAAACTACACTTTGACAATCTTTGGGAAGAATGTGTTCAAGAAGAAGCAAGAGTAGCTAACCTAGAAGCAATACTATCAAGAGATGAAGATCAAGCCCTAGTTGCCCATACTAAAGGAGGAAGGAAGAGGTCTTACTTCCAGAAAGAAACTCATCAACATAAGGAGTCTCACCCCCCAAACAAATTCATACATAAAGAATCTCACCCTCCAAGGAGATTCCAGAAGTTTCAGAAAGGTCAAAGAAGAGAAAAAGATTTCTCATCCTACCAATGTTACCATTGTGACAAGATGGGACATATTGCTAAGAATTGTCCAGCCAAAAGAGAAGAATACAAGAAGAGAAACAAGAGGCACCATGCCCATATAGTTGAAGATGAAGAGCCACCCACAAAGATGATAACAGATTGAAGACTATGTCTTAATCTCTGCCCTCTCAAGATCAGTGTCACCTGGTGAGGACACTTAGCTCATAGATAGTGGTGCTTTCAAACACATGACAGGTCAAAGAGACATTCTCTCTTGCCTTACAGAAAAGAACTTTCCCTGGAAAGTTACACTTGGAGGACGATTACCAGTACCCTGTCAAAGGAGTAGGAGAATCAAATTACAAACTTGATTCAGGACCCCAATGAAGATGAAGGATGTACTATATGTACCAAGTTTGACAAAGAACTTACTTTCTATCTCAGCTTTAGATAAGAAAGGCTTCATAATTGCTTTCATAGATGGAGAAGTTCGTATGTGGCCCAAAGGAAAAACCATGGAAGAAGCAATTATTATTGGAAAAGAAGAAGGTGGCTTGTATAAGCTAAAAGGTCACTCAGAAGCAGCCTTGACTCATTCCATTGAGAATCCATGTGAACTTTGGCATAGAAGATTAGCTCACATTAACTACAAGGCATTACCATATGTAAGCAAGGCAGTCACAAGTCTACTTGAATTCAAGGTTGACCATGAAGGCGTGTGCAACGGATGTGCACAAGGAAAGAACATCAAGAACCCTTTCCCGAAGAGAGACAGCAAAGCAGAAGGAGTCCTAGAGCTCATTCACTCAGATGTATGTGGCCCAATGCCATCAACCTCCATCGATGGGTACATATACTATGTGTCTTTTATTGATGACTATTCTCGCAAAACCTGGGTTTACTTTTTGAAATCAAAAGATGAAGTGTTCGATAATTCAAGGAATTCAAAGCCTTGATAGAGAATCTCTCTGAAAGAAAGATCAAGATACTCAAGTCAGATAATGGTGGAGAATACACCTCAAAAGAGTTTGTAAACTTTTGTAAAGAAGCCGGGATCAAGAGGGAGCTCACCACTCCCTACAATCCTCAACAAAATGGTGTAGCAGAAAGAAAGAACAGAACTATAATGGAAGAGGTGAAGACTATGATCCATGATCAAGATCTTCCAATGCACTTATGGGCAGAAGCAGCAAGAATAGCAGTGTATGTACATAATAGATTGTCCCATAGTGCACTTGGGTTCAAGACCCCTAAAGAGATGTTCTCCAGAAAGAAGCTAGAACTAAGCCATCTCAAAATATTTGGTTGTCTCGTATTTGTACACATTCCAAAAGAGAAGAGAACCAAGTTGGACCCTTCAGGAAAGAAGGGAATATTTGTTGGATACTGTGAGGTCTCCAAGGCCTTCAGAATATACATACCAGGTTACCATCATATTGAGATCAGCAGAGATATAACCTTTGATGAATATGCAACACTCAAGAAATCTAGAAGATGCCAACTTGAAGAAGTATATGAAGAAGAACATGTGGCTCCCGGAGTTGCAGAACTAGTGAGGGAAGTCATAACTTCCCCTGATGAGGAGATTCTAGAAGATCATGACATAATAGAATCTCAAGAACCTCCTCAGATGACGATCTCCCACAAGAGAAAGCCAGCCTGGGGCAAGGGAACTTATTCAAGATGGAGAGAAGTATGGTGCCCCTGAACGAACCATGAGACAAGTCAAGAAACCCAAGCCATTCTCCAGTTATATGGCTTTGATGTGTGATCTCTTAGAGAAGGAGCCTACTTGCTTTGAAGAAGCCATTCAGAAGAAAGAATTGGCAAATGCAATGACAGAAGAATACCAATCCATTATAAAGAATGATGTATGGGAAATAGTTCCCAGACCGAAGAGCAAGGATGTGGTATCTTCCAAATGGCTATACAAGATAAAAACATGCTGCTGATGGAAGTATTGAGAAATATAAAGCAAGGTTTGTTGCTTGTGGCTTTTCTCAAAAGGAAGGCATTGACTATGAAGAGATGTTTTCTCCTATAGCCATATACACTTCAATCAGAACCATCATGCCCTTGCAGCTAAGATGAAGTGGAAGTTACACCAGATGGACGTAAAAATAGCTTTCTTAAATGGTGTCATTGAAGAAGAAGTGTATATAGAACAACCTCAAGGATTTGAAGTAGAACACAAAAAGACTCATGTATGCAAATTGAAAAAGGCTCTATACGGATTGAAACGAGCTCCTAGAGCTTGGTATGGAAGAATTGACAGTTTTCTGATGAGCTTGGGCTTTACCAAGAGTAAAGCAAATTCTAACCTTTACTTCAAGGTTATGAATGATGAACTTGTTATATTGTTGTTATATTTGGACAACTTATTTCTAACTAGAGAAGAAAAGCTCATCACTGATTGTAAGAAGAAGCTCGCTGTAGAATTTGAGATGAAAGACCCTGGCCTAATTCACTATTTCTTAGGTCTTGAGGTCTGGCAGAGCCCAGAGAAGATCTTCCTTAACCAAGGGAAGTATGTAGTTGAAATACTGAAGAGGTTTGATATGTTGGAGTGCAAATCCATGAATACACCCATGGAAACAAAGATGAAGCTCTTGGTTGACACTTCGTCAGAATTGATTGATGATACGTTGTACAGACAGATCATTGGATCGTTGATGTATCTGACAAACACCGGGCCAGATATATGTTTTGCTGTGAACACCTTGAGTCAATTTCTGGTAGAGCCCAGATGTGTTCACCTGGTTGCTGCAAAACATGTGATGAAGTACCTTAAGGGTACATTAGATTTTGGTCTCACTTATAATGGAGATCATGACTTTAGACTGAGTGGTTATACCGATTCAGATTGGGTTGGAAGTGTCTCTGACAGAAAGAGCACTTCAGGATGTTGTTTAAGTCTGGGGTCAGCCATGAACTCATGGCAGAGTAGGAAGCAATCAAGTATTGCTCTCAGCACGGCAGAAGCAAAATACATTGTTGCATGTTCCACCAGTTGTGAAGCCATATGGCTTCGAAAGTTGTTGACAGGTCTATTCAATCTGGAGATGGAAGCAACCGTGATTCTATGTGATAACCAGAGTTGCATAAAGATGACAGAGAACCATGTGTTCCATGACAAGTCAAAACACATAGAAATCCGATATCATTACATCCGTGATATGGTGCAGAGAGGATCCATAAAGCTCCAGTATGTTAGCACAAATGAACAAGTTGCAGATGTGTTGACCAAGCCTCTGTCTCGTGTAAATTTTGAGCACTTTCGAGATAAGCTTGGTGTAGTCCGAAAGGACCTCCCTCAAAAGGGGGAGTAGTGTTGATGCCAGCCTTGTGCTGAAGATTTCTAGCTGCATGTTGATGTTGTTGTGATGCCAGCCTCGTGCTGAAGATTTCCAGCTTCATGCTGATGTTGTTGTGATGCCAGCCTCATGTTGAAGATTTCAAACTTCGTGCTGATGTTGTTGAGATGCCAGCTTCGTGCTAATGTTGTTGAGATGCCAGATTCGTGCTGAAGATTTCCAGCCTAGTGTTGATGTTGATGATGCTCCAGCCTTCATGTTGTGATACTGTTGTTGTTGATGTTGTATCAGCCTTGTGCTGTTATTGATGATAATGATGTATTAGTGTTATATTAATCCATGTTGATGCAGATGATGATGATGCCATTCTAGCTCCCTGTTGTGGATGATGATATTGATGATGAGAAAAACTTCCGATGATTTATAGATATGCCAGTCAATGTTCTAGATGTTGTTGATGTTGCTTCCCTCTCTCTCTCCTGATGATGTTGTAGAATACCCTTCTTGTTAAGGGGAAGTGTTGAAATATTGCAACTGCAAAGAGTATTCTATTTATTATTGAGTTGTTATTCATTAGATCAATCCCCTTTTGTGGATTAATCATGCCAGGCATTGTAATTGACCAAATCCCCTTTTGTGGATTGGTCAAACCCAAAATATATTGTGCAAATTAAGAAGTCGGCCGCCAGGCTAATTAAAGTGGTTTTAACCACTAAGAAAACAAGTTGGCCCTGCCCAGTGAAGAGACACCTTTCCAGTGCCTGCCATTTTGTATAAATAAAGGAAGCCAGAGCCTCATTATCTCACTCACTCATTCGCTCATCCAGTGCGCAAGTTTGGTAGCTACAGTTGGGAGAAGAAGGAATAGAGGGGCGCATTGCTCAATGTTGGATATTCTCTAGTGTTTTGGTTTATTGTCTTGGCATTGTATTGGCTATCTATATTAAGGAATTTTTTGTTGGGTTTTCTCCCCCATGAGGGTTTCTCGGGATAAATGTTGTGTATCTTGTGATTGTGTTTCTCTCAATGATCCTATCTATGCTATGGTTATCTAGTCAAATTGAAAAGAAACCTAATAATAGCTTAAACCTTAACAGAGGGTGGCTTTGTGCCTATGGTTGGGTGACAATATTGCTATATTGTCTATGGAAAAATGAGCACATCTCTTTCATTCTAACAGGTTATGGGCCCACACTATCTTCAGACAGTCTAACCACTGGAAGATAAATTGGGAAGCTATTTGTTAAGCTTGTTATGGCACCAGTTACAATTGCAGCTAGGTTTTCTGATTATGCAGCTGCAACAAACCCTAACCCTTGTGTTCGAGCACTTCTAGTGAAGAATTTGACCTAATTCCTTGACATACTAGTGCGCCCTAGCCTAGCACACCTCTTGGTACCCTCAGCTAGCGAAAACGTCAGGTTTGAATTTTTGGCCAAAGTCAAAGTCAAAGTTTGATTAATCAAAGACAAAGGTTGACTGGTCAAAGTCAAAGGTTGACTTCTGGTCATATTGATTTTATGATCAAAGTTGAAATTTTTAGAGTTTCTAGCTTGTTCTAATCATTGAATCTTCCGATTGAGTTCCTAATCTCTTCTTGTCTTGTCAACATGGTATCTAGTTTCAGATTGGAAGACAAGCTGGACGATGTTACAAGGTTTCAAAGGTATGCACTTGTATATGTTATCTAAGTTATATCATCTAGAAAAACATGTGTGTTTGCAGAAAAAGTATTAGAGACCTTGTGCAAGCTGTAATCTTGGATTCAGTGAATTCAGAAGAACAAGCGCACCCTCCATAGCAGTTGAGGCTTTAGGTTCCAGGTTTGATTAAATTGTTAAGATTCAAATTTGTGTATATCAAGGATGATAGTTACTACATTACAAATTGTGAAAGCAGTCTTTGAAAGATTCTATTATTGGTAGGTGCAATGAATACATGATTGCATATGAATACTATTGATATAGATGCTTATTATACTTGTTTGCAAGTTGAACTAACATCTCTTCTAGATAGATATTTCTTGTTTTCTCTTGTTATTCTTGTTCCAGGCAGGTACCCTTGTGAAATATGTTTGATGAACAATCCTTGCGAAAGTTGTCATGGAAGAAGTTTATAATGATGACACAACTGCCAGATGGGCAGCGATCAAAACATATAGAAACAAACTTAAAAAGACTCAAAGGATTCAGACTCGAAGGAAGTCAGGAATAAAAAAGAAACCAAAACAAGATTGTGACACTTTGCAGAAAGCAAAGAGAGATGCAGCAGACGGAAGCATGGACTCTCTTAGATAGAGGGAGTTGATCACAGAATTCCAAAAGAAGAGCATGCATATTTCTAATTCATGCATGAAGCTAGGATTAGGAGGGAGCTAATCCCCAATGATATTATCCATTGAAGAATCCGTTAATACCATGAAGTATATGTCCATGTTCTTCATTGGAAGTAGCAACCATGATAAGCACCACGTGCTCAATTTAACTCTAGAAGAAGTCTTCTTCAAAAAGAAGCCTTGAGTATCCTTGGTTGTCCATCTACATTTATGTTCCTATGGCGAAATGTTGGAGCCTTCAGAAAAGAATGGCATGTAATCTATAGAAGATTCCATGGACTCCAACATTGAAGAAAAACATGAGGAAGAACATGAAGATTCCAAGAAAGAAAGAAAAAGTCAGAACAACCAATTGAACCAGTTTGAATCCACTAGAAGCAGTCAAGTAGAAGGAATGGAAGGAAGTTGTGATGAAGAACAATGTATGTGAGAAATTGTGAAAAATACTTGAGCATTGATAGATACAAGGCAAGACTCAGGGCTAGAAGGTTCTCCCAGAAGGAGGGAGAAGACTATAATGATAGCTTGTTTCAATAACAAGACACAACTCTACCTGAACCATTATATCTCCTGCAGTATCCATGGGTTGGAGTTTACATCAGATGAATGTAAAGACTATTCTTCTCAACAGAGTAATTGAAGAAGAAGCGTATGTAGAGCAACCTCAAGGTTTTGAGGTATACCAGAAAGAGACCCTTGTATGAATATGGAAGAAGACCTTGTATGGATTCAAGCAAACTTGGTGTAGATCCTCTCATGTACAGCAGAAGCATACTAAAAACTTCCTATGACAAAGGAAGTATATTGAAATGGTTCTTCAGAAGTCCGGGATGATGGATTGAAAATCCATGGCAAACTCCCATGATGACAGATCTGAAGAAGTTGAGAGACTCTCATCCAGTAGAACCGTCTCTGTATCAACAATTGATTGGCTCATTAATATATTTGGAGAATACTCAGCTAGATATTTTCCTTGTGGGACATTTGAGTGATGATATACAACTGCATGGATTTATCGATTCAGATTGGGTAGGGAGTGAAAATGACAGAAGAAGTGCTACTTAGATATGTTTCAGTTTGAACTTTGCCATGATGTCATGGGTTGGCAGGAAACAGAAGTTTGTTGTACTCAGTACTGCAAAAGCAGAGTATATTGGAGATTGTGATGCTTGTACAGAAGCAGTGTGGCTCCATAAGTTGGTTTATGGACTGTCTGATCAGGTGTTGAATTCGACAGTGATATATTATGATGATCAGAGCTATGTGAAGCTTTCAGAGAACCCGGTGTTCCATGAAAGGTCGAAGCACATTGAGATCAAGCATTATATTCTTCGTGATAAAGTCCAGAGGGGAGAAGTGGTTCTCCAGTATATCTCCATAGATGAGAAGATAGCAGATATTTTGGTAAAGCCTCTGTCCAAGATGAAAAGTTTTCATACTTAAGGGACAAGTTGGGGCTCGTGGAGATGACTTCCTTATTGAAAAAGGAAGTGATTACTCCCAGGTTGGGAGAGAGGACTGATATGTTATTGATTTATGGACAGTCATTTTCCAGTTCGGAAAATGGTCCAGGTTGGGTAGTTCCTTTCCAATCCAAAAAGTGGTTTGAGATTTCTAACGGACATTCATTTTCCTGTTCAGAAAATGGTCCAAATCGGACAATCATTTTCGTAATGAAAATGGTCTGATAGATTGTTGATGTACCATAGATAGTGATTCCCCTTGTGGCCAGTGTGGGGGAATGGTCTAGGACAGTCATTCTTCTTGGCAGTCACTCTAAGTAGTGGTCAAGTAGAATGGTCTGCCTCATCGAGCAATCATTCTTTCAAAGTTCACAGTTGTGAGCAGTTTCGAAGAATGGTCCGTTTTGGAGGTTGGTGCAGGACAATCATTTCCATGGGAAATGGTCCGAACAGTCATTCCTCATTCTTTCTAGGTTGCACTGTGATTAGTGCAGGAAGAATGGCCCAGTTAGGTGAATGGTCCAGGTTCAGCAATCAAGGACATGCATTCCCTAGGGCAAACTCATTCTCTCCAGGTTGCACTATAATTAGTGCCAGAGGAATGGCCCAGTTAGGTGAATGGTCCAAGCTCAGAAATCAGGGACAAATATTCTTCTATGCTTGGGAAGAATAGTCCAGATAGCCCATGGCTAATGTTTTACTTTCTGAGGGTAGATGCTCTTCCAGATCTCACAGATGTGAGTGGAAGAATGGCCCAGATGACTCGGTTTGTATCATGATATTGTTTATGCAGGATGATATCAGTTGATATGATTGTTGTGGAGACTGTATGTCTCTAAACAGTAGTTTTATGCTACTGTGGTGGATGTGATCCATTGGTAGTGACTATGTGTCATTGGTTAGTAGTGGTGTGCTACTAGGAGTGGTTGTGTACCAATGGATAATAGTTGTATACTACTATGGATAGACACAGTTGTTCTCTATTGGATGGCATTATAGCAGCAATATGCTACTATCTGAGTGTCATGGAGACTACCACTAGTATTGGAGTTGATTGCCAGCTAGATGGATAGTCAGTGTGTTGGTGGACAGACATTCTCCAGGCGGAAAATGGTCCAGACAGAACAAATTGTTGGTGGAAAGGCATTCTCTCTGTGGAGAATGGTCAAGTTGACAGTTTGTTGACGTATCATGGACTGGTATTTTCCTAAGGTATAGTTTGTGGCCCAATTAGGAAAATGGTTCAGGATCGATATTTTCTAAGGCATATAGGTAGAGATGGATCTCTATGGTACATATGACCTAATTAGAAAATAGTCTGTGACTGACATTCCTGTAGGAATGGTCTCTGTAGCCCATGGCGTAGCTTTCAGCATCTGTTGGGACAGTGATTCTTCTAGGACGTATGTCCAGATTAGAAGAATGGTCCTTGTATCACTCTGTGGAGTGAGTGACTTATTCAGCATCATGCCCGATTACTCAAATGGAGAATGGCTTCGAGAGATGATGCAGTTGGTGCTATCAAATGATGTTGATAGTGATGATGTTGCTCGTGAGTTGATCTACATGATCATGAGATAACCTGTGTGGCTCTGATGATGCTACCAGTTGAATGCTCTGTTTGTGCTCAAGACCATTGCCTTTAATACCTCCCTAGCTAGGAGGGAGTGTTAATATTATCGTAGCTGCGGGAGGTATTAACCTCTATGTGTAACCTTTGACAAGACTAGAATATTCCGAGAAGCAAGAGAAACCCTAAACAGATGTGTAGAAACCCTAGAAGACATGTTGGCTCCATAAAAGAATTAATATTTAAGTGTTAACCTCTAAAAGAAGAAGTCTTCTTGGACAAATGACAAAGAGCACTATAAATAAGAGGGCGCTAGAGCTCATTTGTCATTAACACTCTCACAGCTCACACAGACTAGTGGTGCGCAAGTTTTGGAGAGGGAGTGCAGCTTCAGCTACTGCAACTGGGATTTTGGCTTTTGGTTATGGTTGGACTTTCTACTTGGTTATGGTTTGGATTCTTTGCTTGGTACGCTAGCCTTGAAGAGAGATACGCTATCTTGGTTGGCTATTGATTTTAAGGTTTGCTTCCAGAATTATTCTGTCTATCGAGGTTAAAAGTGCTCGAGGGTGGCTTCGTGCCTATGGTTGGGTGAAAATATTGCTATATTGTCTATGGAAAAGCGAGCACATCTCTTTCATTCTAACACATGGTACTTCGATTTAGTTTGTTCACTTCAATCACTATGCTATGTTATTATGTATGGATTTGATACTTAGACATGGTGTTACAAATTCTAAACTAGTCGTGAACGTGGTAAACATTGAAGTGTGATATAATATTAATAACACTTTGTAATATTATTGATTTTAATATTTGCCTCATTATACCATGGGGGACATAATTATCCTTTAAAAGTGTCATCGGGTCTTGAGTCGGGTTGTATGACTAGGGATCCGATTAAGGTAGGGTGTTTTGTATCCTAACCATTCTTAACACCTTCAATTTTTCCCTTTCACTTCCATTCCATTCATAAAAAGTTATTCCCAATCATGGTTGACTTGTCAATTATCATTTAGAAAGGTCTAGCTAAGAAAGCCTAATTCAAATAAGCCATTTAACAAGATCTGGTTACAGCATACATATTTCATAACCATATTTTACTTTGGTCATTTTGGGTTGTAAGGAATCTGAATTACAACAGATTTTCAATGCTTTTATGATGACATTGCTATAACACTGAGATCTGGGCACTATACACAGCATTAATATTCTTAAACAGCACTTAGTTCTTATCGAATCTATTGGCATTAAGGGCTTTAACTTTGTCATCGGCACTTCGTGGTTCAAATCTGAACAGTGGTTATTTTCTTGAAGTCTGGCATAGTTCGGAATGGTGAATGATTTATATTGGGTCACGTGGATGACACTCATATGCAACATGCTAGTTTGAGATCCAATCATCTTACTTATATAACTTGTCCTAATACCCTTTCAAGCACACATTGTGGATGGTTTCTGGTTTATACATTACCAAGAACGTTTGGATAAGTGCATTCAAACTTTTATTGACAAATTCATCACAATCAAATTTGATTTAACTTGCTAAGCATTTCACTTGGATACTTGCATCGCGAATCATTGGTAAATAACTTATTTGGGGCAACTTGTAATGATCTAATTGCATGTTCTATAACTCATTCATCATATAAGGCAAATTGATCAATGTTGGTAAAATTCATAAGTCAAGCTACTAGGCTACTCACATCTTTGCAGTGAACTTAACTTGCTTGACCATAGGAATTCCCCCTAGACTAGGATCACCCATCTCATTAGTCTGAAGAATGGGGCAAGGCCATCGAGGTGACAGTGGGTGGCTTGCCTGAGAGTTGTCTTTAGGCTCTCTCGTTGAGGTTAGAACTTTTGCTCCTATGTGAGAGTTTGAGGGTTAACATTTTGGCATCATTGTTGGGGATAAAGTCCATTGACTGGTTATTAGAAGTATGCTTCAAGAAATTTGATGAGTAGGTTTCAAAGGTTTAATTAAGTTTACTCATCTGGTGATTCCATTGAGGAGAAGAAGCCCATTTCCCTAAGAGATTTTAAAGGCTTGTTGCTTGTAAGGTGAAGCAAGTAGCATTGTGCTAGCATTTGAGTATTCACCTTGGTGACTCCACTCTTGTTTATTTTGGTCTTCAGATTTGATTGAAGAATTGTATGCAAAAATGGCTCCATGGGAATTTCATGAGCAATAGTGGATTAACATGTCCAATAACTCAAGCTTCGTTTAGGTTTATACCTTCATAATAACCACTTGTTGGGGTGGCTTAAGATATCACACGAAGTTAGTCTTGTTAACACTTGTACCCATACAACAAGATCGATGCATGTGAGAGGAGCAGTGCAATGTACCAATTCACCTTGGGAGATGAATTGGACTTTTCCTCCTAGATGAGAGTTTGAGGGATAACATTTTGGCGTTGTTGTCGAGGATAAAGTCCATTCCCTGATTATTAGTAGTTTGCTTTAAAAATTTTGATGTGTAGGTTTCAAAGGTTTAATCAAGTTTACTCATCTGGCAACTCCATTGAGGAGAAGAAGCCCACTTCCCTAAGAGATTTTAAAGGCTTGTTTCTTGTAAGGTGAAGCAAGTAGCATTGTGTTGGCAGTTGAGTATTCACCTTGGTGACTCCACTCTTGTTTATTTTGGTTTTTAGATTTGATTGAAGAATTGTATGCAAAAATGGCTCCATGGGAATTTCATGAGCAATAGTGGATTAACATGTCCAATAACTCAAGATTCATTTAGGTTTATACCTTCATATTAACCACTTGTTGGGATGGCTTAAGATGTCACACGAAGTTAGTCTTGTTAACACTTGTACCCATACAACAAGAACGATGCATGTGAGAGAAGTAGTGCAACGTACCAATTTACCTTGGGAGATGAGCATCCTGCACATGATTTTAGAATGCTTACATGCATTTAAAGTTGATATTTTTGGAAGAGAAGTGTTAATGTTGGAACTTATTTTCTTTGACAGTTTATTTTTGGATCAAGAATTCATCTATAAAAGAGGAGCAAGGTGGCTAGAGAAAGCATCTTTTGGCTTGGTAATTTCTCCTTGAGTTATTTGGTTCTCAAGATCCTCTTTTCTTCCCACTTCCATCTCCTTTTCTTGTTCTTCTTAGATGCTGATTGTATGAGCTGCAATCCTAGTCCATAAATTGTTGAAGCAGTGCCTCTAGAAAATTTGTCACAACAAATCTAAATTTTTAAAAATGTCAACTTTACATTAACTGTCCTTGATCATTCCACTGACGTGGCTTCCACTTGGCGGTGCGGTGGTCCATTTCCCATGGGACTTCAACTTGGCGGGCTATGATGGCCCCATAACGCTTTGGACACATCTCTAGAAATTTATGGACAAAATTAAAGCAAAATAGAATTTTCACCACAAGAGGTTTTCCAGATGTTAACCTTGTGAATTTTCACCCTTAAGGTTGTTGTGAATAATGAAATATAAAAATAAACAACAACAACAACAACAAGGGGCAATATTTCAACCCTTAACAACCCCAATCCACTAGGAAATTCAACCGATAAGATACCAATGCATTTCAATAAGCTTCAACCCTCTAGAGCAGTCTTAACTGAAAATTACAAATCATGAAGAATATATATAGCTGAAATCAAAGCTGCAATTTACACAAGTATTGGACAGATAAAAACTTTATTGATATGCATAAAGATGAAGTTCATGTACATACCATATCCTTATCACAAGGCTAGCACAATCATGTAGCTCTCCAAAACCCTAGATAGCTTTAAGAATGAAAACCCTAGCTCACACCAAGGAGATCCAACAAGCATGCATCACACAAGCATGTCCTCAAAGCCAAGACATCTCCTCTTCCTCTCTTCACCAAGTACAACCTAGGATTTCATTTCAAAACCCTAATATCCAAATCTCTAAGGGATGAAACATTATCCCTAGTCTTGAAGATGCTCCAAGAAGCTCAATAAACCCTAGCGACTTCAAGAGAGAAAGAGAGAGAGATTAAGTACAATAGAAGATCTAAAAGAGAGAGAAGTAGTCTGCTCTTTGATCACATTTTTACACAAGAACAAACATAATGAACGAGTGGACTCTCTCCTTCTTTTATATATATGAGAGGTACGAAAGGCCAACAATTCATGTCGACCTATGCCCTTACAAGCAACCTACAATAGCACATGTAGGATCACACGTGTGTAGCACTACACTCCAAGAAAACACATGTCAAGCTCTAAGGTGACATCGTCCACAAGCACAACTCCATTCCATGAGGTGTGTCCAATGCTCCTCCTACAAGCCTCTAAAGACTCCAACAAACCACCTAAGCCATGTACTCCAGTAGGTCCACTCCTCCTACATGAACACTATTACAACCCAAGTGTCCCCAAGTCAACTCCGAGACTCCACACAAGCATCCAAGCTACCCTATGCTATCTAGGTCCCAATGCCCTCCAAAATGCAAAACGCTCTTCCTCTTGAGCAAGGCATTCTCCAAGCAAGTAACCATCTCCATGTGGCCATCGTGTAGAATGTCACCAAAGCT
>ML785920.1:232603-270636 GCA_009831015.1 Picea engelmannii | reverse complement strand
ATAATCTTAGTATAAATGCAAGATAAATATAACTATAACCATTCAATGAAGAAGAATTGCAGAAAATTTACTTACATTCACCAAGAATCATCTAGCAAATAGCCTAGTTGAACACTTCCACCAAGAAAAATGCCAAAATAGTCGAAAATAAGCCTCCTTCAAGAAATGCGCACCAAATTTTAGCCAAGTAACCCTAATTAGGGGGGGAATTTCAAACCTCACACTTGTGTAAGTGAAAGATGATGAAATAATACAAGGGAAAATCCCTTATTTATACAGTTACAATGACCAGAATTAGGTCAAAAAGACCGACATGGCCAGTTACATGTAATATCCAGTTTTTACATTAAATGACAAATTAAAACCCTAAATCAAGCAGAAAAGGTGGTGTCATGCCCTTTTAGGGTGACATAAGGCCTTTTTGGTGAAACGTTAGCCTCCAGGAGCAAAACGTTAGGCCTCCCAAGGCCTGTGGATCAAGCCACACGTGCCACTTGGCACATAACCTCCTCCAAAGTGTCCATCGAACGTTGGTGACGTCAAGGGTCACAGAGGTGATGTCATGGGCCTTTCAAGGCCAACATCATCGTGGGAGGGCAAGACCCCCCTTGGTCCAAGCCTGTTAGGTTGTCTCTAGTGGAACATCCTTCTCTCTCTCTCTGGTGCAAGCCTCTGTCATGTCTCTACCCCTAGTTGGGGTCTCATCATCCATCTGATCGGATTTTAGCCCTATGGAGGTCTGAACTAATCATCTCCCCATGTGTACCTGTCTGTCGGGTGTGGCACTACAAGAACAACAAGTACGCCCTCCATGGGCTCATAAGTCACAGGGATCATAACAATGTCAATCACATCTAATAATAAAGTTATTTAAACATGTGCATAAAACACCCCTTTCCCAGACAAGTGCTCAAAGACGTTATACTATTCTACAAGCCAGGTTTGGAGGGAACGTTAGGAGGTCCTATTGGGCTAATTCTCATTGGACGTGGGATGTTTCCAGGTGAAGACAAATCTAGGCCATGTAAGTGGATGAGGTGGTAAGGGATGTCTGAGCAAATGGGTGTAGTGATGACAGGGGAATGTATGGCTTACCTGTGGGTGCCTCTGAAGAGGGTGAGTTGCACCTTGTCATGGATGCAAATGTTTCCAAGCCCATTAAATGTCTTTTATATTTTATATTATTGCTTTTTCTTTCAAGAGACTAGTAGGGGACTGTTACAGGAAAATCCCTCTGCGGACAAGTGGATTTCCTCTTGAACCCTAAATATCTAAGATCAAGACAGAAAGGTGATAACGTTGGTCACTGAATTCCTTTTAAACCTAGATAAACTAATGCATAGGGAAAAGGAAGAAAGGTGTACTTTTTTAATGATGTTCTTCCTCGCATAGTCCGAGTTGAGCTTTGATCCCCAAGCTCCTCGATAAGTCCTGAAAAACAAACAAAGACAGAACAAGCTTCACATTCTCCTAAGATTATATTGAAACTAGATCTATCTAATAGAGACAAGTTCATGTAGCATGTAGACATACACAACCTTGAAAGAAACAGGCCAAGCACATATGTATATTAATGAGAACAACAAAGAATACTTACAGACCTTTGATGAAGGTGAAACATCCTCTTTCATCTCTCTTTGTCCATCCCCTTGCTCAATAATCCACAATCAAAATGATGATGCCTTACTGTTCAACTCCCTTATGAGATCATAAGTTTGATGCATGTAAACTACCATGTGTTTTTCACCATGAGGATGCCTCCTTATATAAGCTTGGATAGACCCAACCACCTTAGAGATTCTTGGGATAGGTTGAGGATCTCTCTTCATCAATCGTGGATCCTCCCTAAGATCCATCCTTGACCTTAGATTTGAATCCAACTAACTCCAGAGATGAGGGGGATTTTTCCCTGATTTTTCTCAACAGTCAAAGATCTCCTAAAACAGCCCAACACTCCCTCAAAAGGGGGCACAGAGTGTTGCAGTGCTCCCCCAAAGAAGGCTAGGGAGCGTTGGCACTCCCTTAGAGTGGTTAGGGGAGCGCTGCCCAAATTTTCCCTAAAAAAGCCCAACGCTCCCCTAGAAGGGTGTACAGAGTGCTGGAACGCTCCCCCAAAGAAGGGTAGGGAGAAATGACACTCCCTGACAGTGGGTAGGGGAGCGATGGCCTCCAAAAATGATTTTTGAGTATTTTTATTCATGGAAATGCTTTGTACTCTTCATCGGATGAATTCTCTTCCTTAAACCAGTCTTTAAGGGTGTCTTAAGTGTCCTTGTGATGTTGTTAGAGACGCAACATAGGCTAGATGGCAGTATGATGTTTACGACACATAACCAACACTTGCGGCCAAGATGCGACACTTGTGGACAAAATGCGACACTTGTAACGACGACAATAGGTCATCATTGAAGTGAGTAATTTTGATGTGTAACAGATTGCCCCCCAAAGTGCGAAGTTAGAAGACGTGATGACTGAATTACTTTGTAGACTTTTTCGAGCAAGGGTATGGACTCAGAGAACCTTGAAGAAGCTACACACAACCATCAAACAAATATTATGACATGTTTCAAACCCAAGGCAGTTATACCTATGCTTGAGTGATAAATAATTTCAAGGTATGGCCGCCTTAAAATACACTGCGGATCCATAATTATATTGACAAAAAGGTATAGCCACTGAAGATACAATGTGGATCTATACTCCTATGACCTGAACTGATCTTAGCCACGAAGAATACACAGTGGATCTACGAGACGACAAGACATAGCCATGACCAATACAAAGTGGATCTATGTGACAGTATATGTGTCAATGTTCAAAAGAAACTTCGTCGCAACCTGGGCAAAGTACATATAAGAGTGATGACTCAACCAGGGTCTTCTTACCAATCTCGATGTAGTACGAATATAACCATGTGAATAGATGTCATGATGTCAAACATGGCAGAAACCACTTGATTACCAGTCAATGAGTTAAACCGTTAACAAGCACGAGGGAAATCACCATTGATGTCAATGATTCCCAAGGTACTCTAGTACATTCCAACGAATGTGAATGGATGAGATGAAGTCGAACATCCGTGGAATCATTCGATCAGAGGTTAATGATGTAAACCCATTGTCAGACGTGAGGAGGCATGCCATTGAGGCATGCAGGTCCCAAGGTACTAATTGGTTTCTAAGTCTAGTTCCTGGATAATATGTTGAAGTCGACAGGAACAGACTCGTCGAAGGAGGGCCTTGATGTATCCCCCATCAACGACACGAAACTGACACAGAGATGTAAATTGGTATATCAAATGAACATGGACTGACATGTGTATTGAAATAGGGAATTTATGATGGTTGAATCTCAAGGAAGATGCTTCCCTTGAACACTGAGGCACAACAACAGAGACATGACATGGATCAAAACATGATGATGCAATGGATATTGTGACTTTCGTCAGGTGACCCAAAGGAGTAAAGAAACTCAGAGGATTGGTTCAGTGCAGAGGTTTAGCGGATTAGAATTTGTGCAAAGACAAAGTGTCGTGTTCAAGGGCAACCGTAAGAGTTATTTGTAATGTTTTCAAAAAATTGCTTGGCTTCCTTCCTTCAATTTTTTCCCCCATCCAGATAGACGAGTACCTCTTTTTGATTTAATGAGCTCGAGGAGGGTAACACATGCTCAATATAACTCACCTTCAGTAAGTCCCTCTTCCTTTATTTAATGAACTGGAAGAAGTAAGGGTTCAGTCTCATATGGGCCCTTCAATGTATGATTGTTTAATGAGTCCAAAGAAGGTAAACTTGGTTGATTTTTCATGTTTAAAGAGTCTGAAAAGAACTTAAAGATGACTCCAGGATTGTCCTTTTTCGTAATGTTAGTCTCGCGAGGCCAAAAAAGAGATAAATTACCACTCGACAAACACCCTTTCAAACCTTTTAACGAGTGTGAAAGGAAGCAAGATCACTCGGCAATCTTTTCATGTTTAGAGAGTCTGAAAAGAGCTTAAAGGAGACTCCAAGGGGTTCCTTTTTCGTATAACCTTTACGAGTCTGAAAATGTGATAATAGTCTACTCGGTTACATTCTCATGTATTTACGAGCACGAGAAGGAACAAAAACTAAGCTCGGTATGCCCCCAACTTGAAAAGCTAGTGGCTTAACTCCAACATGATAATCAAAGGCTGGAGACAATGCCCCCCCAAGCTTCAATTCATTCACCGACTTTGAGGTTGTCACCAATTTTTGTACTAGATGGAGAAAAAGGATACAGGTGGATGAAATGAAGGTTCAAATATGAGACCTGAAGAAAGACTCGACTCGACATCTACGAGGTCTAGCTAAAGACTCGACTTGACGGGAGAGGTGACTGTTTCATTTTTTAATAAGCTTGACACAAGAAAAGAACTATGCTTACGGCTCCGGGTTCAATCCCCAGATTTTTGTTTCATTTTTTAACAAGATTTCTACATAGAGGAAAACTATGCTCGTAGATTTTGTTTCATTCTTTAACGAGCTTGCCACAGAGAAGTGAAACTATGCTTGTAGACTCTTCTTGATCATGGCTTCCAAGAGGATAATGCTCTGGAAGGACAGCATGTCAAGGGACAAAACTCGGTCATGGATTCCAAGAGGTCTTCACTGGATGGAAGAAGAATGCTCCAGAAGGAACACATGTCGAGGGTCTCATCAGGGGTAAGGAGATCAGGCTCCAATATCCCTACCGAAGAGATCACCATGTCAACTACCGGATCCAAGTCATCGGAAGTTGAAGTCATGGGAGACAACACCACATAATTGACCTGTGGCAGGGGTGATACTGACTGCATATAAGACCCGTTTAGGGGGTTCATTGTGTTGATGGTCAAGTCAGGGCCCATGAACGAAAGTTGATCAATAACCACAATTCTTCCATTGTGAGGGAAATATATCAGACAAAAAAGGTTGACACAATAGCTTCCATGGCATAGACATAATGTCGCCCAAGGAGTAAATCAAAATCCAAGGGGTCCTAGACTACCATAACATCAATAAAGATAGCTTTTCCTCCCAAAGTTATAGGAAACTAAGGAAGGATCCCTAAAGGGTGACTGGTTATTCTATTAAAAGCAAACAAAGTCTAGGTAACTAGCACAAGCTGAGGATAACCCAAAGCTTGCCAAGCAATAGAGAACAAAATACTAACGGATGGACCTTCATCTATCAACGCATGAGGAACGTCCCGACCACAAACCTCTACTATAATCTTGAAATGAAGGTGAGAGGGAAGACGATGTCCAGTTAGTACACCCCAATCAAAAAGGATGGCCTCATTACTTGGAGGGGGTTTCCCAGGAATGGCCCCCAGCACGGTAGATTCTGTATCAACAAGAAAAACGTGGGTAGAATCGAGTTTACTCTCTAGAGGGAGAGTAGGATAGACTGATGATGACATCAAATCAACCACTTGGGTTTTATTCTCCAAGGGGAGAATGGGGTCGACAGGTGGAAATGGATCGACCTCTTGGGTTGCACTCTCTAACGGGAGAGCGGGATCAACCGAAGATGGGATCAGATCAACCACTTTGTCAATTGGTTCAACTGAGGACGTGACTAGATTGACGACATGATCAACCAGACTGACCGATGAAGGGACCAGAGAAACCACTTTGGCACTCGTCAGAGGAGGAGTGGGATTGACCATGTTGGCACTCTTCAGATGAAGGGTGGGACTGACCAATGACGGAACTGGATCAATCACTTGGGTTTTACTTTGCAGATGAAAAGTGGGGCTGATCGATGACAGAACTGAATCAACTACTTTGGTTAGTGGTTCAACCGAGGATGAAACTAGATTGACCACCTAATCAACCGGACTGACAGGGGATGGAACCAGATTGACCATTCTATCAACTAACAATGGGTTGGGGAAAATCTTACGATAACCAGTTGGGAGTTGAAG
This sequence comes from Picea engelmannii, assembly GCA_009831015.1. NCBI lineage: Eukaryota > Viridiplantae > Streptophyta > Pinopsida > Pinales > Pinaceae > Picea > Picea engelmannii. The sequence goes on along the minus strand of ML785920.1, from coordinate 264,708 downwards.
CTTTTCCAAAAGAGAAGAAGCCTCGTCCATACGAGGACAAAGGTGAGAATAATGATCACCTTCGCATAACATACAAGGAAATTTGACAGTTGTCTTCCTCTTACCAACCTTAATGTCACTAATTGACGGGGTGTCACCAACATGTTTAGCAGGGGCCGATGATGTGGAGGACCACACTTCTAAGACCTTGGGAATACCAGGGCAATCCCTCAGAAAGTGGTCACCCTTACAAACACTGCAAGGGAATTTGGGATTCAGATTCTTCATTGTAGTCTTATTGACCTCTCCAACACTCCCAGTATGATTAACAATATCTGGTTTCTTGGATCCAACATCTGATGTAGTTGGAGGCTTGGTCCCTTTCTGATTCTTCTTCTTCTTCTTCTTCTCTTTTTGTTTCTTCTTCTTCTTATCAACCTGGCTATTTGCTTTAGACCTTTCACTAGGCGAAGAATGATAAATGGAAGGAGACTTGATGGGTGAAGAAGGAGAAAGGTTGACATGAAGTTGATGTGTGGGTGGTGTGCTTACATCTGAAGCATTTGCTGCATCCGATATTACCAGAGTGGAAAATAACCATACTGGTAACTCAATTGTGAGACCTGGAAGGCTCAAAGTAGCGATGTAAGGAGGACCAACGTTTCCATAAGAAGTAAAAACAAAGGGTTCCCCTGGCAAAGGGGTTCCTTCATTGGTCATTCGGGGAACTGACGCCATAAAAATAAATATCTAACCTAGATTCTGCTAGGGAGAACAAACAACACATGCTAAAAATCTAGTAAGAAAGCAAGCAAACAAAACCTTCTAACAATGAGCATACTAGTTGTTGATGAAATCCAACGTCGCGGGAACAAAGTAAGAAGGGGTTGAGATAGAGCAAGTGGAAAAGTTACATTGATGACCTGCTTAACGGACTTACACCCTAGTGCAAGCTCCCACACATAATCGTGGGTATACCCTCCAAGGAACCCGAGTGAGTCTGTCCAACGTCGATTCCAGGTACCATGAAGACTTGCCCCTCCACAGTCACCTTGTGTAAAGACCCTAAAGAGATAGGCCACTAAGGTTACCAACTACAACAATGATGTCTGGGGAAACAATCGACAGTCCGATCCACACGCAAGGGCAGGGTATCTAGCCCGAAATCAACTTGAAAGGCTTCCACTCATCATTGTGGATATACCTTCAAGCGACCCCCATAATACACACAATCTCTACACCAAGACCAACAAAGCAGTGTGAGTAACTCTGCTAGTCTCAATGTGACGTCGGGTTTGACCCTTGTGTGAGAAGGGCTTCCGAGGACAAAATGTAGCAATTGGATTTCACCGCTCCCTAACACAACATCCTATGTTTGTTTGCAGCTTTGGAAAGTTATCGTTCACACCTATTCCAAAGCCCTACAACAAATCCAATGTAGGTTTGCTACCAAAAAATGTAAAAATGTCTAATCAATTTTAGTTTAGCGCTTGATTTTTAAGGTTGTTGTTACTCAAAAGGAAAATGGCGTGGACAATATGGTATTTTGACTGACTCAAAATTTATGTAAAGAGATGAATATGCAATCTTTTCATTTTGATTAAAGCTATGCTACGAGAAGGAGAAAACATTCATCATTCTAGATGCACAATGTCCCAAAATTCCAAAAAACATGCAATTTCGCTACTTCAAATGCAAGCTAGTTTCACTACCCAAAAGCAAGAATGAATTTATATTCTTTGTTTTATTATGATGTATACAAAAAGTAAATACAAAACCTTCAATGCTCCACTACTTTCAATCAGGAGAAAGAGTCCTATGCAGATGCAAAAGACACGAAGCAAAAGGGCTACAAACAAAGCATGCACTTAAGGCAATGAGGTATGAAAGAAAACAAGTAGAAACTTGTTCTAACAAGAAAGAACACCATAAACTATTCTACAACCAATCAAGAATTCAAGGAACACAAGTAAAATGTAGAGAAGAATCCAATAAAAGATAGGGAGAAAGAGAAATCACTCAAAATTGTCCTGGCAAAAAAACAATTAGAAAAGGCAATTTCACATTTCTGAAAAAGGTTTCAAGCTCCAATCAAGACAAGAGGGATTGATAAGCATCAAAAACCATCAAAAACCAATCCAAACAAATTCACAAACCAACCACAGACTCTGGGTAAAGAGCTCTGCAATACAGGCTGCAAAAGACTGAGCAAAAGAAGACAAAAATTCTCAAAAAGGAGACTAGCGCTCCCCCAGAAGGGTGCACAAAGTGTTGCAACTCCCCCTAAGACACTGTAGGGTAGTGCTGGCGCTTTGGTATGGCCTACAGGGGGGAGTTGGTGTTCCCAAAAACTCAGAAAAAGAGCCAAAAACCATGCAAAATTTCACCCAGAATGCATGAAAATTGGTGAAATTGCTAGTGAAGGTAGGAGAAGGTTAATGGATGATGAACAACCAAGATTTTTTTGGGAAAATGACCTCAAAATCAAATTGAATAGTGCATAGATCTTTGAATTCTTTACAGAATCTTTCATACCATCAGATAAATCCCAATGGAGTCGCCATTTTCTGTTACAGGAAAATCCCCCTTCGGACAAGTGGATTTCCTCTTGAAACCTAAATATCTAGGATCAAGACAGAAAGGTGATAACGTTGGTCACTGACATCCTTTTAAACCTAGATAAACTAATGCATAGGGAAGAGGAAGAAAGGTGTACCTTTTTAATGATGTTCGTCCTCACACAGTCTGATTTGAGCTTTGATCCCCAAGCTCCTCGATAAGTCCTGGAAAACAAACAAAGACAAAACAAGCTTCCTATTCTCCTAAGATTAGCTTGAAACCAAATCTATCTAATAGAGACAAGTTGATGTAGCATGTATACATACACAACCTTAAAAGAAACAAGACAAGCACATATGTATATTAATGAGAGCAACAAAGAATACTTACAGACCTTTGATGAAGGTACAACAACCTCTTCTAACTCTCTTTGTCCAGCCCCTTGCTCAATAATCCACAATCAAAATGATGATTCGTTATTGTTCATCTCCCTTATGAGATCATAAGTTTGATGCCTCTAAACTACCATGTGTTTTTCACCATGAGGAGGCCTCCTTATATAAGCTTGGAGAGACCCAACCACTTTAGAGATTCTTGGGATAGGTTGAGGATATCTCTCCATCAGTTGTGGATCCTCCCTAAGATCCATCCTTGACCTCAGATTTGAATCCGACTAACTCCAGAGATGAGGGGGATTTTTCCCTGATTTTTCTCAACAGTCAAAGATCTCTTGAAACAACCCAGTGCTCCCTCAAAAGGGTGCACAGAGTGTTGCAATGCTCCCCCAAAGAAGGCTAGGGAGCACTGGCACTCCCTCACAATGGTTAGGGGAGCGCTGCCCAAATTTTTCTTAAAAAAGCCCAACGCTCCCCCAGAAGGGTGCACAGAGTGCTGGAACGCTCCCCCAAAGAAGGGTAGGGAGCGTTGGCACTCTGTGACAGTGGGTAGGGGAGCACTGGCCTCCAAAAATGATTTTTAAGTGGTTTTCTTCATGGAAAATGCTTTATACTCTTCATCAGATGATTTCTCTTCCTTAAACCAATATTTTAGGGTGTCTTAAGTGTCCCTGTGATGTCGTTAGAGACACAACATAGGCTAGATGGTAGTATGATGTTTGCGACACATAACTAACACTTGTGGCCAAGATGCGACACTTGAGGACAAAATGCGACACTTGTAACGAAAACAATAGGTCATCATTGAAGTGAGTAATTTTAATGTGTAACAAGGACACTACCCTAGTGTGGTGTCCAGTGGTGACAATTCTACCCACAAGAATTTCACGAAGTTGAGAAGGTTGGCTCTTGATGAGACCCCCTTTCTCTTGGCTATGACACCAAGAGCCATTATCCTAGTGTGGTGACCAATTAAATTGTAATGTCATACCGCTACATTCCCATGGACCTAATAGGCTGGCTCGTGATGAGACCCCCTATCCTCTAACTAGGTCTTGATTTTATTATTTTATGGGTCCCTCCGTCTCTTGCTAAGAAGCCTTTTATTTCTTTCTCAGGGATGCCTGGGTGAAGCATCTGAAGGTTTTGTTCTTTTGGATTTTATATTTTGCCAGCTATTTTTACCCTCTAGGCCTTTAGCCCCTTCTTCTCACAAGGTAAGGTATAACCTTTTACTAGCTTGGCCAACCCAATGCCCAAACCAATGTATGGGATGGATGAGAGGGAAAAAGATGAAAAGTGGTAAGTATGGCGGGAACGAATGATGACCTTTCATGAACCCTCCCAATGGAAACTCAAACCCTATGGAAACCAACTTGCTAGGGCATCCTGTCATTCCCCCCAGGTGTGGACAAGTGGAAAGGCATAAGTCGAAGCACACGTTAGAAGTAAAAATAATTAAATGCACATATTCAAATGTTTTGAGAATCAGAGTGACACATACCATTATACCCAGAATCATTATCTCATGGAGCAAGACCCACTGCTACTGAAGGACCAGGCTGATGGGATGGATGTTGTTGTTGTTGATAAGGTGGAGGTACTAAAGAAGAAATATGGGCCCTCCAGGTCCAGGCTCAAGTGAATATACCTCTCGGTACTCCATGTCTACGACCTGTGGGCCTCGAGACATAATCTCCTTAGTTATCCCTAGGCTAGGGGATAACATTTGGCTCCAAATCGAGGACATGTGCTCACCATAGAGAACATGAGAACCTCAACATATCTGGCATGACCTGTGACCTGCTTGATATCAACAAAAGATTATTAGTAATCATTTGGGGTCGTGATATCACCCCTGGTTCATATATGGTACAATAAATGAAAATAAACAAGCATATATACAAATGGAAATATAGCTACTCTAGCATGAAATGTAGATGGTATATACAATGAATGAAAATTCCTACCTACTTACTTGTCCTTACCTCTCATGCTGTTGGTGGCTGGTAAAGCTTGATGTGTATAGCGTTCATCGATAACTTGAAATCCTCTCCTTCCATTGTCCCTAGATTGAAATTGTTTGTTCCTGCAGGACTCATGATCTTGTAGGGACCTATCCAGAGTCCATCCAACTTCTTGTGCATACCATGTTTCTCCCTTCTCTTATCTCATAAAAACACTAGATCTCCCTCGACGAAATCCCTCTCCTTTTTCTTGTGATCGAAGGTGTTATTGATCTTTTCTTGGTTTCTTTCCATTTGGCTTAGGGCGATACTTCTAGATTCATCCAACTCTATTAACTGGTTAATTCGCCCTTGGATTGCTTCTCCGTCAGTGGTGTATTGCTGAGAAAAACGAAGGATGGGGAATTGGAGATGCATAGGTAGTTTGGCTTCTAACCCATACACTAGCTCAAAAGGGGTCCTTCCTATTGAGGTATTTGTTGTTATTTGATCTGCCCATAAGGCATATTTAAGTTTTCTATCCCAAGACCTCTTGTTTTCCCCCACAACCTTCTTGATGATGTTCATAAGGTTCTTATTGCTCGATTCTGCCAATCCATTGCCTTGTGGATAATAATTGGAGGAATCAGATAGAACAATTCCATACTTGAAACAAAATTCTGCTAATTCAAGAGAACTGAAAGCTTTGGCATTGTTTGTGGTAATCTTGGACGAGACCCCAAACCTAGTTATGATTCTTTCCTCCAAAAAGTTCATGACTACCTCCTCACTGGCCTTCTTTGTGGGAATAGACTCCACCCACCTAGTAAAATAATTTGTGGTTGTTAAAATCCATTGGTAGCCATTACTTGAATTGTCTTTAAATTCCCCAATAAAGTCCAACCCCCATTGTTGAAAAGGAGCTTCTAGTACCACGGGTTTTAAAGGCTGGAAAGATCGGACATATTGGTGAGTATCAACAAATAATGTTGGCCAATAGTATTCAACTCTTAGGATCTTGTGGGCAGTAGTACGGGCTGCGAAATGTCCACCACAATGTCTGGAGTGTAATTCCTTCAACAGTTTATCAACTTCTTCTTGATTGACACATCTAAGGAGAACTCCATTGGGATGTTTCCAACCAAGGTCATTCTCGGTCAAACAGTATTTCATATCTCTAAGTCTCAAATCCCTTCTTTTGTAGTCTACTAGGTGACTTGGGCATGATAAATTCTTAAGGTAGTATATTATATCGGAATACCATTCATCATGTTCTAATTCACTAACCACCATGTTTATTTGTTCACTTTCTCCCATTTGTACGACCTCTTGGTTGCTCTCAATCAACATCTAGGCCAAACCTTGTCCCTTTATAATCTTGGTGGGTTTTATCTCTAAGTCATACTCTTGGATTTTGGAGACCCAATTTCCCCTAGTACCCATACAATCTTGTTGTGATAAGACATCATTTATTGCCGGGTAAGGGACATAAGCCTTGAATTTATCCCACATAGTTTCTAAAATGCTTAAGGGATTTCACTAAGGCGTAATCTTGTTTCTCAGTAATCGAATAGTTCAGCTTTGAATCCCTAAGGACTTTGGTCATGAAGGCAATAGGGTGCTCATAGTCGTCAACGTCTTTTTGCAGCAAGACACCTGCAATTGTGTCCCGGGAGGCAAACGACAATATTATGAAATCCTGTGAATAGTCAGGACTGATCAAGACCGGGGCTTGGGAGATATCATCCTTTATGTATTCAAAAGATTTAATGATTTTATCATCCCATTTAAACAATGTATCCTTATTTAGTAATGCACTCATGGGTTTTATCCTTTCGACAAAGTTTGGGACAAATGTTTGAATGAAATTTAATTTTCTGAAAAAGGATTGTAGGGACTTCCTGTTGGCTGGGGGATGTACATCTTTGATAGACTGGACCCACTCAGGGTCTATATGAATTCCCCCTTTCAAGGCTATGTGTCCCAAAATTTTCCCTTTATCTATCCTGAAGATGTATTTCTTAGGGTTCAAGGAGATACCATACTTTTTACATCCTCAAAAACAATTCTAAGGTGTGATATGTGGTCTTTCCTCTCTTTTGATATGACTGTGAGATCATCTTGGTAAATTTCTATGATTTTATGAATGAGGTCCCTAAAGGAAAAATCCATTGCTCTCTTAAAGGTAGCACCGACATTCACAAGGCTAACCAACATTCTCAAGTACATAAATGTTCCCCATGGTGTGGTAAATGTCGTTTTAAGTTGGTCTTCCCTTTTGAGAAAGACTTGGTTGTATCCAAAAAATCCATCCAACATGGACATCATCCCTTCCCTTGTAACCCTATGTAACAAATTTTCCATATTTGGGAGGGGGTAGTTGTCTTTCAAGGATAGTTGGTTAAGGTTTCATAAATATACACACAAGCATATATCACCACTTTTCTTTCGGACAACTACCAAATTTGACATCCATGACGAATATCTGATGGGAGCTATGATGCCAACATCGACCATCTTTTGGAGTTCCTTTTGTATCTGGTTTTCCAATTTTTGGTTGATATGTCTTAGCTTTTGTCGAAAAGGTTTGGCTCCTTCCTTCAAAGGTATAGCATGTTGGATAACATCACCCCTATAAGCTTTTAGTTTATCATAATTCCAAGCGAAGGTATCTTTGAATTCTCTTATGAGGTCTAGAATTTCCATTCTTTTCTTTTCAATAGTTCCTTTCCTTATTTTGACCATCCTTGGATCCATCTCTGTGTTGATGTTGAACTCTAGGGCTTCATCTATTTGTTTGTTGGGTTTCTTTCCCTTGAAAACATCATGTCTATCAAAGAGGTGTTCTAAAGGGACACATCCTTTTGGAAAAGTGTTATTTTGGAGGTTGGCCACATCTAGGTTCATGGAATCAACCAAGAATTTTACTTGTGAATCGGTGAATTCTCTGTTATTTTCCATGAATCTAATGATCTGGTCATCATCTTCAAAGATGTGCTAATGTTCCAAGTTATCAAGGATCGAAGGTCTAAACAAGACTTCCATTTTGCACAGGTTTTGGAGTGGGCCATCACAAGGTTGTAAGGTGGAAGCAAAAACAACCAAGGCATCTGCCACATAGTTTTCTTCTCGGGGAACTACTTTGATTGTCACCATTTCAAAATATTTTGCAATGGATCGTGCAAAGTCACGATACTTTTTTAGTCTCTCATTCTTAGCAACAAAGTCTAGTAACACTTGTGATACTATCAAGTCTGAGTCCCCTATAACACTTAGGTGTGTGACACCTGTATCGATTGTCAAGTTGAGACCTCGAATCAAAGCTTCTTATTCGACAACGTTGTTTCTAAAATGATATTCAAGTCTATAGGAATAATAGAAAGTCTCCTTGGATGGGGTTGTCAAGACAATACCTACACTTGAGCTAGAACTCAAATGAGCTCCATCAACTCTAAAGTCTGCATCCCTTCAGGTGTCTTAGTAGTTTTATCTTCCGAACTCGCCTCTTGGATGAACCAATTCTCAATGCCATTGTTAATGCAAAGGAGTTGATCATCTGGTTCACTAAGGGTCTCAATTAGGCATCCTATAATGGGTTCTTTGTGAAGGGTAAAGAATCCTCCTTCAGGGTGAGGTATGATAGCTTCGAACCCTTGGTTTTGGAAACTTTTGGTCATGTTTTCTATAAGGACCTTACAGAGTATGATCCCCCAATTGCTTAGAGCATTTATTACCAATACATGAATAGTAAAAGGAGCATCGGGGCAAGCATGGAAAACAACATTCAGATCCTTAATAATGCCTTGTGTAAAGCCTTCTTGTGTGTTTGGCTGTGATATGCTTAGACCTAATTGGTGCATGACACTTTTGGTCATAAAATTACTCGGAGCATCTCGGTCAAAAACACAGTTATGGAGGAGGGAATCATTTACTTGGAGGGTAACGTAAAAAGGTATAGTTTCCCCATATTTTGTTCCCATGCTTCCTACTTGGTAGACAAAAGGGGATTCCTCTTCAAGACTATCATCCTCATAAATTTGAGGCAAGGAGTATTCAACATCTTTATCCTCGGGTGCTCCAAACATGTCTTTAGTGGGTTCCATATCCTCATGGGATTCATTTTGTCGAGAAAATAAGGAAGCATCTTCCATGTTCATGAAACTTGTGCTCCATTTTCTAGGGTAAGTGCTATATTCCACCTCAAGGATTTCTCGGAGGTTAGGATTTAGTTCTATCATGCTCTCATCATTTGGTTCCCAGAAGTCATTGTTGTTCAAGAGGTTAATCTGATGGATGGAATCGTTGAACCTAAGGTTTTCCTCAATCTGACAAGAAGCCTCTTGTGCTTCTTCCAGGCTTGAGGGTAATCGATGTTTGAGGGTGAACTACAAATTTCCCTCTAAGGAGTTTAAGTAATGTTGGAGAATAACACTTTTTGGGTTAAATTTGGGTTGGAGTTTGCTAAGGAGAATATTGAACCTATCATTGAAATCCCTAATGCTCTCATTGGTTCCTTTGCAAATCTCTAGGTATTGAGAGTAGAAGAAATATATATTTTCCCTTTTACACCACCTGGCTTTGAAAGCTTGTTCTAGATCCTTAGGGGTTTTGAAGCTCCCACTTGGTTGAGTGTTAATCCAGGTTCTGGCAGTTCCGATGAGTGAGCTTGTAAAGAGACTCATAAAGGTGTCAGGATGTTCTTGTCCAGATTGGTGAAATTCAAACCCTTCACAAAACTTGATTCAATGTGAGTTACCATATGATTCTTCCTCTCCTGAAAATATAGGTATCAAGGAATCGATCTTCTTGGTAGATCATGTAATCCTCCTTGGGTGTTAGCTAAATTCAAAGGGCCAAAGAGTTCTTTGTGAGACCATTTAGGAGCACTTATAGGGGTAATAGGGATTACAACAATAGAAGAGAGTGTGTACTGGCGTCCACTACAAGTCATCATTTGTGAAGTCACCATATCATTTTCTTGAAATTATCAAAGGGATTAGGGGATCACCCTCAGTCGAGTCGCCAGGTAAGCTTTGAAAAGTAAAGGCTTTTGAGGAAAGGCTTACCAAGAAGTGTCGTCGTTGAGGAGAATTGACTCAGTGTTCCCTGCCAACGACGCCAAAATGTTATCGCTTAATGTGTTCTTATTCCTAGGGAAAAGGTTAAAGGAAAGAAAATTGGCGTAACATGAGGTTATCCTATCACTGTCACCTCAACATGATACCTCTTTCTATTTAAGGTTGATGGCGCAGGGGAGACGTCCCCGATGACCTGGGATTTGAGAAGGAAAAGGTTAAAGTGTCTATGAAAATATCCCCTCTCACAAGTCACACTGATAAAAAAGTCCCAGGGTTTTAACCAATGAAGTAGTGAAGTATTAAGATGTACCTGCCTAGAACAAAGCAACAAGAAAATATATCTTTCGCAAGTACAACTTGTTGTTAGTACTTCATAAAATGATGGACTTTATCAATAAAAGCAATAGTTGATATATGGTGAAGAAAACATAATTTTATAGAAGCAATGTTTATAAGACAACAACTTCACAATAAATGCCTTAAAATGGCTTCAGAACGACCAAGAATAATTACTCAACAATAGCAAATCACTAGCATTTGTCAGAAGTTCATTAAGTAGTGTATTAATCAACTTTCTCAATTGCTTTTAGGTGCTTTTAGTGCTGCAATAGATGGTTGTAGCTTACTTTTGTAACAACAACAAATAGGTTAGTAGATTAGACTATTCTAAGGTTAGGAGTAGTTAGTAGAGAGCTTAAGGTAGAGGTTTTGATAGTGTTTTTTTGTCAATCACTCAATTGTAAGGCTTAAATCAATGTTTTTTTAGGGTAAATGGAGTCTTTTTAGGCAGTGACAAATCTTGAAGGAACAAATGATAATGAGAGAGCTAGAGATAAGAGGGTCAATAATTGGAGTGTTGGTAGCCCAAGGCTTCAATCACCAAACCCCAGGGGGAAAATGGCTACTAGTAAGTAGGTAACCCTAGGCCCTAGTAGTTTTCCTCCTTCTTTAGCTCAAGGATGAAGTATATGACAACTTAGATGAAGAAAAATGTGCTAGGGTGTTGCAATGGCAAGGCCCTTAGCAAAAGCTTCAAGAAAATCGGTTTTCTAGCATAATCTAGTAGGTGAAAGTTATTAAGGCAAGGACAATAACATGTGCTTTAGCCTCCTAGGGTTTTAAGCTAGCAATTTCATAATCTTAGTATAAATGCAAGATAAATATAACTATAAACATTCAATGAAGAAGAATTGCATAAAATTTACTTACATTCACCAAGAATCATCTAGCAAATAGCCTTGTTGAACACTTCCACCAAGAAAAATGTCAAAATAGTCCAAAATAAGCCTCCTTCAAGAAGTACGCACCAAATTTCAGCAAAGTAACCCTAATTAGGGCGTAAATTTTAGACCTTACACTTGTGTGAGTGAAAGATGATGAAATAATACAAGGGAAAATCCCTTATTTATATAGTTACAATGACCAGAATTAGGTCAAAAAGGCCGCCATGGCCAGTTACATGTAATATCCAGTTTTTACATTAAATGACAAATTAAAACCCTAAATCAAGCAAAAAAGGTGACGTCATGCCATTTTAGGGTGACGTTAGGCCTTTTTGGTGAAACAATTGCCTCCAGGAGCAAATCGTTAGGCCTCCCAAGGCCTCTGGATCAAGCCACATGTGTCGCTTGGAATATAAAATCATCCAAAGTGTCCATCAAACGCTGGTGACGTCAAGGGTCACAGAGGTGACATCATGAGCCTTTCAAGGCCAACATCATCATGGGAGGGAAAGAGCTCCCTGGGTCCAGGGCTGCCAGGCTGTCTCTGGTGGAACATCCTCCTCTCTCTCTGGTGCAAGCCTCTGTCCTGTCTTTTCCCCTGGCTGGGGTCTCAACATCCAGCTGGTGGACTTTTATCCCTATGGAGGTCCGAACTAATCATCTCCCCATGTGTACCTGTCCGTTGGGTGTGGCCCTGCAACAACAACAAGTACACCCTCCATGGGCTCATAAGTCATAGGGATCATAACAATGTCAATCACATCTAATAATCAAGTTATTTAAACACATGCATAAAACCCCCCTTTCCTAGACAAGTGCTCAAAGATGTTATGCTATTATACAAGCCAGGTTTGAAGGGGACGTTAGGAGGTCTTATTGGGCTAATTCTCATTGGATGTGGGATGTTTCTAGGTGAAGACAAATCCAGACCATGTAAGTGGATGAGGTGGTAAGGGATTTCTGGGCAAATGGGTGTAGTGATGACAGGGGAATGTATGGCTTATCTGTGGGTGCCTCTAAAGAGGGTGAGTTTCACCTTGTCATGGATGAAGATGTTTCCAAGCCCATTCAATGCCTTTTATCTTTTTATCTTATTGCTTTGTCTTTCAAGAGACTAGTAGGGGATACTGCCCTTGTGTGGTGACCAGTGGTGACAATGTTACCCACAAGCATTTCACGGAGATGAGAAGGTTGGCTCGCGATGAGACCCCCTTTCTCTTGGTGATACCACCAAGATCCACTACCCTGGCTTGGTGACCAGTTGAATGGTAGTGTCATACCACTACATTCCCATGGACCTAATAGGCTGGCTCGTGATGAGACCCCCTATCCTCTAACTAGGTCTTGATTTTATTATTTTATGGGTCCCTCTGTATATTTATAAGAAGACTTTTATTGCTTTCTCGGGGATCCCTGGGTGAATCATCTGAAGGTTTTGTTCTTTTTTCTTTTATATTTTGCCAGCTACTTTTACCGTCTGGGCCTTTAGCGCCTTCTTCCCACAAGGTAAGCTACAACCCTTTGCTAGCTTGGCTAACCTAATGCTCGAACCAATGTATGGGATGGATGAGAGGGAAAAAGATGAACAGTGGTAAGTATGGTGGGAATGAACAATGACCTTTCATGAACCCACCCAATGGCAACTCAAACCCTATGGGAACCAACTTGCTAAGGTATCATGTCATTCCACCCAGGTGTGGACAAGTGTAAATGCATAAGGTCCAAGAACACGTTAGAAGTAAAAAGAATTAAATGCACATATTCAAATGTTTTGAGAATCAGAGTGACACATACCATGATACCTAGACTCATTACCTCATGGAGCAAGACCCACTGCTGTTGAAAGACCAGACCGATGGGATGGATGTTGTTGTTGCTGACAAGGTGGAGGTGTTGAAGAAGAAAGATGGGCCCTCCAGGGCCAGGCTCAAGTCAATATGCCTCTTGGTACTCCATGTCTAAGACCTATGGGACTCGAGACATAATCTCGTTAGTTATCCCTAGACTAGGGTATAACAAGTCCTTTTATCGAATCCAAAAATTTTCAATGATTCTATTAATTTCTCGATGACGTGCAAGCTCTCTATCTAGTGTAAGGACAGAAAAATTTAAGTTTTTCACATGCTCACACGTTGCTTCCAATAGTATTTTTACTGCTCTTTAACATGATGTACAAAGATAGGTTTTTTGCGTTGTTGTAATGGTTTAATAATATAAGATAAAACCAAAATAATAATACTTAGCAACATGACCCACATCACAGTCACTTAAACTATTTTCTTGTTTCCATTATAATTGGATCTGTAATGACACATCTATGTTCGTGTATTAAGAAATTAATCATTATGATGATGTGGCCTCGGATTCCATATAGTACGTTAAGTTTTCAATGTCCTATAATAACTGTATAACGTAGGAGTAATGTTCTCAAGTGCAGGGATGGAATTTTGTGGGAAATTTTTCTGTCAAAAATTCTTTCAAATCATCAATAATCTTTGTTGAAACTGTGAAAACGACACCAAAATTATAAGGTCTTTCAGTTTTGGAATTCCAACCCTCCTCAAGAAACATTAAAGAAGAGATCTAGATTTTCCTCTTCTACGCCCTTTGGCTAGTTTTTAAGTATGGTTTGGCTTTTACTCTTATTCGCCTCTTCTTTTATGGTCTTAAATATTGAATTCAATGGCGCAAATTATCTGTGGGGCCTTCTCTTTAGTGATATTAAGAGAGCATACTGATTTTGTAGTATAGAATGAGATAGGCGACCACATGATACGATTTTTTTCTCACTGCGATAAGGACCATAGAGTCAACCTTCATTATAAGCCCACAAGGCGCGTTTATTTAAGCCAACAATATGTACTATTCTATCCAACATTTATGAGAGTACTTGTTTAGGTAAACGTTATTGGATATTAATATATTTATGAAAGTATATGTATACATTATTAGATATTAATATGTGTATACATATATACCATTATAAATGTTGCATAACTTAGCAACTTTCCAGTGACGATGTACATAGCAAAAAATAAGATCCGACGATGATCTTTGTAATTGTTGCTTTTTCATGTTTATGGAACAAAGGAAAACCCCAAGATAAATGTTTTTTTCCATATGCCTAAGATTTATGATCGAGGGATTAATTGCGGGGGGCTAGCTCCTAGTTCAGAACCCAACGCAGAGGGGTGCCCACAATCACCACAAGTCAATGTGTGTCCTCCCTTTAAACCCATGNGGGGGTGCGCCCTTGTCAACCCCCGATCAATTTATCCATGCAAAATAGATTAGTCATTGATCTCATCCTTTTGACAGATGGTCAGATCTCGTGGCAAAGTACCAGGATGTTAGGACCATCGGCTATCGACACCTCACTTAATGTCAGTCCACATAGTAAGGAAAGGAGAATGGATATCAATTTGTTTGCAGTAACCAGAGATGCGAACAAAGGTTTCTTGTTTCTTGGGATAGCTAGAGATGGTGATGGACCCTTACATATATCCACCAATTGTCCTTCCTGCAAGAACATCCATCAGGGTTGTTTTCCAACTCCAATCACACCCATTAAACAAGTGAGCATGCCAGGCCTGGATGTCCCAGTCACTGCACGCGATAACTATAGTCTATTTTCTTCAAATCCTTGTTGCTTCATTTCCTTCAATGTGTACAACAATAAAAATTACTAACATGCTTTAAAATCAAATTATTAACACCCATTACATTAGAAAACAAAAAGGATTTTCAATATTTGTTTATAGTAATTAATTCAAAGGGATGGGAAGCTTAACATACTCATGGCATGTCCACATAATAATTGACATTGTCAAACGCCATCGCCAGAGGTTGAAAAGGTAAAACCATTCCTTTCTTTCCAGATTCCCGTAAAGTGTTTGAAGCAAAGTTGTTTTTTCCTCGTTGTGAAGTTGCCCCAACAGAGTCTTCAAAAAATATTACTCAATTAATTTTAAAGAATTTTATGGCTAATATCTCCACCATATAAAATTGAAAGTTAATCTTCTTTAGAATTTGTTCAAAAATCAAACCAAATTTAGGATTCTAGCATTTTTCATCTTAGTACCAAAGATCAACATTATGCGATTTTAGATACTTTGAATCAAATTTTATAATTATAATTATGATATATGTGATTGATTAATATATAAATAATTTATATATACACCGACGTTGTTAATATATACATGCAACAATGTAGTGTATTATTAAAGCTCTACTTGAGCTCTGCTTTGTCTACAAGCCAATCGGTCACATTGAAGTTTTTTGCCACAACGTCTATTCCATTTAATAATTGGCACTCAGAAAAAATGGCTAGGTTTTATGTTGAATCAATAGCTTCCATTTTGTCTTGTGGTTTGTCGAGTAACAACGGTTTGATCCGAAGGACGAAAAAACAACTTAGTATTAGATCTGGTGTTATTTCTATTGTTCCAACCTTTTCCAACACCGGGCAGGTGTCAGAACATCTGATGCATTCTGATCCAACACAAGTTCTTATAATGGGGCCTACCATAGTTCTCTCGAGTGGGTAGGGACTAATAAAGAACTCTATTGAGTAGTGCTTTTTAGTGGAGAAGGAATGATAACTAATCATGCCAATGACCTTAATATTAGCGTTATAATATCATACTGGAATTTGTTTTTGGGATATGTAAATAAATTGGAAATATTTCTTGGATCAATTAAACAAAAGTATAATTATCAAATATTGTTGGATCGACAAAACTCCTATTTGTTTGTGCATTGCAAAGTGAAGCCTGATCTCTGATCCCTCAATGACCCCAGTGGGACCCTCAAGATGTTGATTTTTGGTCAACATCGGGAAGAACAAAGTTACTGACTTAAAGAGAACTGTGACCTCAAAATGAGAACTCTAGCCCAAAAAACCCATATTTTTGCATTAAAAAACATCAAAATCAACCCCCAAATAAAAAAGTGGTGCCACCGGTAGCACCATTTTTTTAAACGGGGTCAAAATTACAACATTTTTCAAACATGGCCTTCAAAACTCAGATAGTAGCTTAGAAAAACCTTAAAATCAACACTTAAAAAAAAGATGTTTTTGAAAAAGAAAAAAAATTCAAAATGTTAAAATTTTAGATAATTTGAAATCGTATTTTTAGCACTTGGTACCGTTAAAACCAAAACCTCAAAATCGACCATCAAATTGAAAAGTACTTATATCGGTAGCACCCATTCTAAAATTGGGGTATGGAAATGACACATTTTTATAAAGTGGTAAAAGAACTCATCATTACTGTAAACAAAATCATAAAATTAACCCTTAAATATTTACTTTTAAAATCTCATTATCACTCGAAGCACAAGGTAATACATAATTCCATAAAAATATCACAATATACTTTAAAAATTCAATGTCACTTTTTAATAATTTTTTTACTTTTAATAAAAAAAAGCAAATACAAGTTACATTGAATGAAACATAAATTATTTCTTAAAAGTATTGTTATATTGTCCATATTCAAAACTTATAAGCTAAGAAATTTTATTATACTATCCAAAATCAAAACATATAATTCATAAAACATAAAAAGAGATTCATAACTTCATGTAAGATCATATGTAAGTTCAATGCTCATTTCTAGTTACCATACAAACATCATATGGATAAAAAATACATAAAATGTTTCATACACTTATTCAGATTGACTCATGGTTTCTGAAATACCATCAGAGTCTACATTGTCTTCAGATGAATGATTGGATGAAGATGTAGATAATCCATACTCTTCTCTATTGTTGATGAATGCACCATCTGAGTCTACATGCATGCCCAACATTTTAGATGCCAAATTCCTTTTAGATCTACTACTAGGTTCAACAGACTCCCATGTTGCATTTATTTCTTGTGGCAAAAACCTCTTGATCATATATGTTGTCATGGAGTGAAGAGTTACTCTCTTTGTCAAATTGAAGTCATAAACAAGTATGTCATCATCATCTAATTTTAAGATGTCAGTGCGACGACAAGTTGTATTTTGACCCTTTTTTTTTCTCTTTCTATTGACATGTTTCTCAACCACTATCTTTGGCTTGTACACGCCATTGAATGGGTGTGACCAATGCACTTCAATTGCAATAACATCATCATTTTCTTCCTCAATATTTATAACATTTCCACTCCATGATGGACAACCATGTGGATCTTTAGTCGCTAAAACTGCAATCATGCTACCCTCCTTAATATCTTGTACTGAACCCCTGTAAAGGTCTTCCATGGCTTCACGTTGTGCATGTGACCTTCATAAACCAATATACATTTCTCTTTCCTCTACTTGTGTAAACTCAATAACACCTTGAGATTCTTGTTGAACTTCAACAATGTTTGTTTCTTCAAATTCATTTGGCATATTTTGTGGCCAATGAAATGGAGTCTTCAACATTGTATCTTCATTTGTTGAGCTTGAAATTATGCCACTTTGAATATTGAAAAAATACTCCCACCAAACATAATTAGCAACATCAAAGTACTGATATGTATCCTTAATCAATTTTTTTTATTTCTTCCAGGCATTCAAAATAATCTACATCTCGATTACACCTCTGTGAATTATGGATTTCAACAATTGATTGTAAAAATAATAACTTTGATGCAAATATTGGACGATCTGGAATGAACTTAAAAAATGTTAAACCTGATGAAGGCCCCCATTATGTAGTAGTTGAATACTTATTTCCCCATATAAGTGTTTTCCCATCAATTTTTTTTAAACAAAATTGATGTTGGAAGCTAATGCCATTAAACTGCTCAATACATTTTTATTCATGATGCGAACCCTGAATAAATCTTCGCATGTCAAAAGTTTCATCTAATATATGAAAAACAGGCTCTGAAATGTATGCTTTCTCAATACATTCAATCAATGATGGTAGGATTCCAATATTTTCCCTCTTCAATGTTATTGAAAAATGACTAAATATTTGATCAATATGATCACGAGTGTGTCCAACAAGAAGGAAACCAACTTTCACCTTTTGAAAGATTCCCATTTCAACAAGCATGCTTAGATATCCAAACACAATTTGATTTATATTTTCACGACTATTGTTGTCCAACTGTAGATAGAGAACTTGAGGAATATTTACAGACCAGTGAGTGAGCACATGATGAATTATGGTGATGGTTAGATTTGCATCATTATGAATATTTGGAGTTGTGAAGTAAACCCTTGGACATATTTTTCCATTGAAAACCATACAACCAACCAAGTGAAACTGAATGAAATTCTCTTCCTATAATTTTTTTGGTGTGAGAACAAAATGTGGTAGAAGTGTTTTCTTCTAGTCCATGCCATCAATTATCATACCTAAATATTTGTTTGGAGCATCATAACACTTCTTCCGATGTTTGTACAACTTTTTCCTTTCACTTGATTGTTGATTCTGATGTTCTTGAAGTGCTTTGACTATGGAATCTGCACATTACATAAAATGAAACTATTGATCATATGTTTTCATAGTTGATAACTATTCAATTTAAAAAAATAAAAAATAGTAAATACATACCTCTTTCTGCCCCTTCAGATTTATCTCTTCTTGATTTAAGAGTAGCACATATACTGCAAATCCCCATCCTTGAATTATTAGGAATATGGACATTGTTGAATTATTTCTTCCATATTCTTGTAAAATATGCATATGTAATAAAATTACCATTGCCTTCAACACATTCTTTGTACAAGTTGTAGATTTCCCTCGAAAAATTATCCGGAATATGTATTTTGTCTTTATTCGGCATACACTCTCCATGTTTGGAAAAGAAATCACGCATCCATGACAATGTAGTGTTTTTCAATGGCCCACTCTCTCATCCATGATGTAGCTTTGATTAAAATGAAGGATATTTTTCCAACCTTGTATGGATTCTTGAGACGAAGATTACCAATTGAGTGAATTTTTTTGAAAGCCTTTCTGCAAAGTAAAATATTCCCAATGCGATAATCATATCCTGTATTGGTGGATATCATGCACCCCATCAAATATGAATTTTGCATGCTCTTGTTCATTGACAAATATGTCTTCCTTTTATTCAAGGCAGACATGTAGTCCATGTTTTTCAAACAATTATTTTGACAACATTCACTTGAAATCAATTCACTTATGGAAATTGATTTAGTGAGAAATTCTTTCCTAGACCTTGTATGACTAGAATGATTTGGATTGATATAAAAAGGTCTAGTCTTGGTCCTATACATAATATTTCTTTGCAATGTCTTCACTATTTCATCATCCTTACTAGAAGGATTTTCCTTATCACCAGAAGGAATATCAAGCAAAACATTGTCAGGAGACTGAACTAGAGAATGTCGATCACCTTGATTTGTTGTAGCTGAATGATTGAGAACATCATCATTAACATAATCATTTGGAGGAAAATCATCATCAACATTGTGTCCACCATTGACATAATAATCTTCATTGCTTTCAAAATCCTCACTTGAGTGAAAATATTCACAATCCTGCTTAGTGCCTTGAAAATATTCATCATTATCTTGAAAATCCTCACTAGGAGGAAAATCAACATCATCAACATTGTTGCCTTTTAATTTATCACTCGGGAAAGAGTGTCCATCAATGACATACTAATATTCACTACTTTGAAAAATCCTCACTTGGAGGAAAATCATCATCACCAACATTGCTTCTTTTAAATTCCTTATTCGAGAAAGATTGTCCAGCATTGCCATAATCGTCATCGTTACTTTTAAAATCCCCACTTGGGGGGAATTTTTCATTATCCTCATTCGTGCCTTGGAAATCCTCACTCGGAGGAAAATATTCATAAGTACCTTCAAAATCCTCACTTGGAGGAAATTCATCATTACCAACATTGTTGTCTTTAAATTCCCCACTCAGGAAAGAGTGTCCACCATTGTCATAATCATCTTCATTGCTTTTAAAATTTCCACTTGAGAGAAATTCTCCATCATATTCATTGGTGCCTTGAAAATATTCATCGATACCTTAAAACTCCTCACTTGGAGGAAAATTTTCATCCCTATCATTTAAACGTTGATCATAGTCTCCACTTTGACCTACATTTTGATTATTTTCATTACTATTAAACTGCTGAATAGATTTATCACCATCATAGTCCTCCTCTTCATCATCGGTGCCTTCAAAGTCCTATGATTTAGGAATTTCATGAGGAACATGTTGAATAAAATTGCTTTCCCTATGATTTTTAGTTTATTATAATGTAAAAGGCCTAACTTTATTTTTTTTATCTTATAGGAAATTGGCATGAAAGAGATTATCTATGAATATATCTGGATCACGACCTGCAATAATGGAATCCAAAATTCCAACTGGAACCTCCATGAATGTTAGGCAACAAAATGATAGCATAACACCCGAGCAATCAAGGGAAATGGAGAATGTTAGAGAGTGGAAATCTGTGGAAGGTGAAAACAAACTGAAATATTCTTGGTTTGTTAAAGACAAGCAAGGCAACAATGGGGATCATATATATTTGTATTGTGCCGAATTAGAGCATGTGCAAGGAAATTATCAGGCACTTGGCTTGTTACGAGATATATGTTTGGTACCAGCTACATATATTGTTTATGCACTTGTCAAACAAGGCAGAACTTATATCAAGTTTAGATATTGTTTCAAATTGAGCAATTATAATAAGAATGGATGTTTTTCATAATTATGTGCATCCATCGTTGATGACATTGAGAAAGGCAATGTAAGTTTTTTATTTTTATTTTTGTGTCGTTTATTATTTTTAGTATCATGGTAATGTTTTAAGTTTATTTAACATGAAAATGTTATATTTTATTTTTACAAGATTTTGCTGAACGACTTTCACATATGTTAGTGGGGATTTACTCTACAGAGAATAATATCATGGATGTCATCAACGCTTTTCATATTGAAAAGACACCAGAAGGAAAGAAAAAGAAACATAAAGTAATAGAGGTTGAACTTGCAAGAGTAGACAGAGAAGAACATGAAAGAAGAAAGAAAAATCATCATTCTAGAAATCCTAAAAGGGTTACATTTGAAAATGAGGAAACTCCAAATGAATATTTTGTTGAGATTGGTCCCAATGAGGTTTTCACTCATTCTCGCAAAAAGAATAAACAAGATAAACACAAAAGAGCGATGGTTGATGATGAGTCTATTCCTATTGATTATGAAGAAATCATATCATGAGAGGAAGAAAACAAATGTTCATAATGTTCAAGAAGCCATTGTTAGCTCAGAGTATTATAGTGAAAGTCCTAAAGGTAGCAGAGAAATAATAACACCAGGTGCTGATCTAGAGGATGATATTATGAAAACATCATAAAATGCCATTAGAAATAGAATGATAACGACGAACTTAGTTGATGATGGCCACACATTTCAGTTGAATGTGAAACAACTTAATAAACCCAAAGAAGGGAAAGAAAAATATCAAATTAGAAAACCACATCACTTGCATATTCACAATTTGAAAGCATTGATTAGGTACAATCCACATGCACATGTTGTTGACTACCTAGTTCTTGTTGACCCAATGGAAGTTCCTACGAGGAAATAATTTGATAGATCAAAATTTTTTGACTACAAATATTATGTGATTGAAGGTCATTCTGTAGAGGCTAGAAGAGAATTGATGCAAGAATATCTCAATAATCCTCTTTTTGAGACAGTCAAATGAATAATTTATGTTGGTTTAACAGATTCAGAAGCAAAGTTATTGGCATGGGATCATAACACAAACAATGAGTACAAAATGTCTATGACTTTCATTCAAAGGGTGAGATTTATCCATAATGAATTTTCTAAAATATGTCACGGG
Organism: Picea engelmannii; assembly: GCA_009831015.1. Lineage (NCBI taxonomy): Eukaryota > Viridiplantae > Streptophyta > Pinopsida > Pinales > Pinaceae > Picea > Picea engelmannii. Next base: position 242,694 of record ML785920.1, on the reverse strand, counting down.
GAGAGATCAAATGTTGATGTCAAGTTTCAAAATCAATGTTGTATGGAAATAAGATTCCCAATTAATGATGAAAAAACAAAAGAAAAAAATTACAAAGGAAGCGATATATTTAGAGTTGTGGATAGCTATTTTCAATTGGGATTTAGAACTGGACAGATATGGGATTTGATAGATGAGATCTTCACCCTATGGGGAAATATTAGTATAAAAAATCAGAGAGTTAAAAAGGCTAAACCATTGATATGTGGTACAAGTAAGACATGTCATGACATAAAAAATCTTCCAGATGATATGACTATAACACCTTGGAGATCAATACAAGGAGTGAAGGATGATAAACTTATCATAACTATATTATCACATGTTAGGTTGTGAGGATTGCCAATAGAAGAAATGTGTGATGAATTTANTTTCAGTTTAACATTATTTTTGTTTTATTTAGTCACAAGGTATATATGAGAATACAAGAGGAAATGGTCAAGATGTTGAATGAAGAAAGTTGGGATGATGTTAAACTCAACTATCCAGATTCAAGCTCTTCAGCAATATTGAAACGATTTTTTATTGCATTCAAAATGATATGTTGATTTATCACATTCATATTATTCGTTTGTAAGTTAATTTATTTCTATTTTAATAGTTATAGATATATAACTATATGTTTGTTTGTTTCATTAAAGATGCCAAAGAAGAATGCAGATGGAGTACCTAAAACTTTCAAAAGTTTTATTAAAAAATCCAAGTTTGAAAGAGAAAGAAGGAGACGTGTTCAAAATGTTCAACTTGATGACACCCTTGATCACTACATTTCGAATGGGATCGACACTGTTCAATATAAAGTGATATTAGGTGATTGTGAACAACTTGCAAATATTGTTTCTAAAAAAAAATACTCCCTAGTTATTGTGGATATCCCTCATGGTTATAATATCCAAAACATTGGATATGATACTGAGCCTTATACTTACCAAGCTTTCAATAAAGTGGTTATGGGATTTACGGAAGTTACAACATCACTATTTTGGAGATTTCTAGTATTTCATTCAGAGACACAACAAAGATTAGTACAATCAAACTTCAAGGGGAAAGAAAATACAAGGATGCAATTTATTTGGTAAGATATTGAAAGTGTATGTTTAGAAATTAAGATTAAAAAACAATTTTATTAATTCACAAGTTAATTGAATTTTCACTTATTTATGTTATAGGCACAAGCCTAATATTCAGAGCTCCAATAGAGAATCATTTAAACGTGATTTTGAGAGTATACATCTTGCAATCTGGATAAAAGACGATTCTTATAATTCTATTATTGTCAATGCAAAGGATGCAGACACTCCTAGTAGTATATTGGTATACAATGTTGTGGTTAGAAAGCTAACATATGAGGAAAAAGATTTGAAAGGAGAGATGGTTAACATTTATAAAAAACCACAAACATTAATTAATTATCTTATAGATACATTTTCAAATGAAGGATATTGGGTTTTGGATTTGTTCTCGGGTTTAGGTAAGAATCATGATCTAATATTTATGAAATCATACTTCAACCTTATATTATTTTTAATTTATGTCTTTTTACAGTATATAACTTCATTATTTATTTTGTATTTGGCGATTAGGTACAACATTAACGTATTGCCTACAAAAATGAAGGAATTGCATAGCCATTGAAAGTGACCCAATGCAATGCAGTTTTATTCAACAAAGAATTAATGCTATTCCAGCTCTTCCACATGAAATGCAAGAAGTTGGCTTGAGGAAAGGAGATTTTAGTGAATCAAAGGTGGAAAAATTATCAAAGGAACCTCAAGTACCATTAGGAGGAATGATTGGAAAGGATCACTTTGGAGAACTTGCGGATATCAAAGAGCCAATGGAAGAACAAAATGACACAATGGAAGCACAAAATGACATCGAAGAAGATGATAATGTTTCTGTTGAGAATGATTAATTTGGAATATATGATATTGTTGATTAGTTTTAAGATGCCTTTGAAGACGGTGCTCAATTTTGCAAATTTTTTATGAGCTATAACTGTAATGTTTTGACTTTCAGATTTTAAAATAAAAATAAAGATGTATCTATTGTTGTTTTGTGATGAATCTTTTTCTTGTTTTTTTTTGTCATTTTATTTGTATGTGAATCACTATACATTGGAAAATTTTATTAAATGTTGACATTTTTTTACTTCAAATGTATACAAATATGAAAGAAAATGATATATTTTTATAAAATTTTGACTTTTTTTTGTTCAATTATGTCCATAAAAATGCTTTATTTAACATGTTATTTTAAGGACTATGTACCAAAATGTATAGGTTTTTTTATTTTATATGGATATAAAATGTGTATTTTTTTGCCAAATATTAAAAAATAATGTTATTTAACTACAATTTTTTTTGATGTATTGAAGTAAAGGTAAACAATGTGTTAAAAATGATGTTTTTCACTATATTTAAAAAGTATGGAACAATAAATTAATTAAGGAGACAAAATTATATGAAAAATCGTAATTTCAAAAAAGTAAATGGTAAAAACAATTTTTAAGATTGAAAGAAGCATGAAAAAAAACACTGTTGAATAAAAAGTAAATAAAAATATTAGAAAAATTGAAAATAGATGAAAAATAAACATTTCAAAAAATAATGTGGAAACATTGTGGATAGAAAAATTTAAAATATCGAAAAACCACCTAAAAATGGAGGGAGGAGGGAGAAGGGATGGGGGGGGGGGAGCGGGCGAGGGTGCTACCGATAGCACCATTTTTAAAAACGGGGTAAAAAATTGGAGCCCCCAAAAATGAGAACTTTGTAGAGTTCTCGTTAAGTTGGTAACTATGTTGAAGACATTCTCCCAGATTATTAATTAATAATATAATTATTAATTATTAAATAATATTATTAATGTAATATATAAACAATATATTTAAAGGTATAAATACATATAATAAATAAGTAGTTATTTATTATCCAAGGGATGCATCCTTTTATGGATGGTCACCATATGTTCTCTATATATGGAACGCTCATCATTGTAATAATACATCGATCACATATCATCTCATATTATCTCATGTAGAAAATTCAACATGGTATCAAAGCAGGACTGGGCTTGACTCCCTCACGAGAGGGCCCAAGAAAATGGTAGATAGCTTGAGTGGATTGTTGCGATGTGTTTGTAGTAGTGTGTTGGTTGTTCATTCATTATTTTAGTTGTTGCATGGAAGAAATTATGTGGAACCATAAATCCTTGATTGGTTTCATTGTTGCTCGACGTAGCTGCAACAACTATTTTCAGGTTGCAGATTACAGTGCTTAAGACAACAACTACTATAAATAGACTCAATCGTCGTCTCATGTTTACAACAACAATTAAAAAAATAATAAAATTTGTGTGACAAAATAAAAGTTATTTTTGGGTACAGTCGCGATTATGGTTAACTCCGATGAAAATTCTTATCTGGATGGGTGGCTAAAAGATATTAAAATCTGTATACAGATAACTTGTTTACATAATGTTTATGAATATAAAGAGATAGCTAAGGCATACTTATAATAAGAGGCCAAGAATCGATCAATGACAATGGGTGCCAAAAATGTAAGTGACGATGAACACAAGTTATCTCAATGTCTGAGGTAGAAACATACATCGACGTTTTATTTTGGACAATCGTGAGTCGTGACATCACATTGTGATTGGATAGACATTAGGTGGTCAAACTGGTATTTCATAGAACTTCCATTATCATTCTACACAGAGTAGAAGATAAGCCAACTTATGCTTCTTGAAAATTACAACCAGAGTTCCAATGGAGTTTTCTCCGTGAAGCCACCATAAGTGATAAGGTCGACACATGTTTGATGGACCAGTCTATATCCAAGCTCTCTGTGTTAACGGTGAAATGTTGTTGACGATGGTCAAGGTCTTATACAAATTGATGAGTTTAAGTTTTTGTAAGATCTTAAACTTTTTTTTTGTGTTTTTATGAGGAGAATTAGTATATCCGCCCATTGTCATGGAGGAGAACAAGGGTTGAGTAGGAGAAACTGGAAATCCACCCATGTTTAGAAATATGATATTACTATGTGGAGAAATACCTACAAAGATGGATCATGTGACAGATTGGAATATCATTCGGGTACAATTTAAAGATGAAGTCTTCTATGTTGAGAAAAAGATTTGTGGCAAGAGGGTTCTCTTAGAAAGAGGGAGCAACCAATGAGGCAATCTGGACAAGCATGTTTTTCAGTGACAGAAGGAGTTGAATTCTAAGTTTGAAATGAAAGACTTAGGTCTAATGCACTACTTCTTGGGGTTAGAAGTGTGGCAAAGATATGATGAGATTTTTCCTTCACAAGGAAAGTATGCAGTAGAGATCTTGAAGAAGTTTGGGATGGTGGAATGCAAGTCCATGGCCACACCCACGATATCAAATTTGAAGAAGCTGAATGAGGCAGCTTTAGACTCAAATTTGGTGGACCCTACCATGTACAGACAACTAGTTAGGTCCCTGATGTGCCTGATGAACACCAGGTCGGATATATGTTTTTCTATGAGCGCCTTGAGTCAGTTTATGAGTGAACCAAGGCAATTGCACTAGGTTGTTGTAAAACATGTGTTGAGGTACCCACGTGGTACAATTGGGTATGGACTTATATACTTCTCAAGTGGAGAAGTAATATTGCATGGTTATACAGACTATGACTGGGTAAGGAGTGCATTGGATAGAAAGAGCACTTCAGGTTGATGCTTTAGCTTGGGTTCTGCTATGATTTTTTGGCTTAGCAGGAAGCATAATTCCATAGCATTCAATACAACAGAGGTAGAGTACATAGAATCTAATGTGGCAGTCTACGAAGTAGTATGGATTTGAAAGCTCCTTGTAGATTCATTTGGTCAGATACTTGAGCCTATGTTGATATTATGTGACAATCAAAGTTGTGTGAAGCTTTTAGAGAACCCGATGTTTCATGATAGGTCAAAGCACATTGAGATTAAGTCCAAAAGGGAGAAGTAAAACTCTAGTATATCTCCACCGATGAGAAGATAGTGAATATTCTGACAAAGCCCTTGTCTAAAGGGAGGTTTGTATACTTCAAGGACAAGTTGGGACTTGTGGAGATTGCTCCCTTAGTTGAGAGGGAGTGTTGATCTATATCATGCTAGTACAACTTAGATATGATGATTTTACATCATGCTAGTATAGATTAGATATTATACATATGTTCAGAGTCACATCATGCTAGTACAACTTAGATATGATGCATTAACATCATGCTAGTACAACTTAGAGATGATGCAGTTGCCTGACTCACATCATGCTAGTACATATTAGATATGATGCAGTAGCATCATGCTAGTACAACTTAGAGATGATGTAGAGGCACTGATCTACATCATGCTAGTGCAGCTTAGATATGATGCACTAGCATCATGCTAGTACAACTTAGATATGATGTAGTTGTCTGACTCACATCATTCTAGTACAACTTAGATATGATGCAGTAGCATCATGCTAGTACATATTAGAGATGATGCAGAGGCATTGATCTACATCATGCTAGTACAACTTAGATAGAAGCATAATGCTAGTACAACTTAGATATGATGTAGAAGCATCATGCTAGTACAACTTAGAGATGATGTAGATGATACTCCACATCATGCTAGTACAACTTAGATATGATGCAGTAGCATCATGCTAGTACAACTTAGAGATGATGCATAGGCACTGATCTACATCATGAAAATACAACTTAGATATGATGCAGAAGCATCATGTTAGTATGACTTAGAGATGATGTAGATGATACTCCACATCATGCCAATACAACTTAGATATGATGCATTCACATCATGCTAGTATGGCTTAGGGATGATACAATGGATGATATGACTTGATGTGCACCATGCTAGATGAATTATGGCTTAGATATGATGCAGTTGATGATATGTCATGATATATTTGATGTAACTTTTCATTAGATAAAATTGGTCAACTTGAATACATTTAGCTGGTTGTTATGAATACCTCCCTAGTTAAGAGGGAGTGTTGAAATTATAACTATGGCCGGTCTTCATAATGTATATATTCGAAAAATAATATTTTAGAAAAGAATATTTATACTTATAAAAGTCGGGCCTACCTGTGGCACATATGGTGACCTAATCAGGAAGAATGGTCATTGTAGTCATGTAACACTCCATTGAGTGCATGACAACTGCGGGACACATATGTAGTCGTGAGACTATGGCGGAGACTGTGTGTCTCTGGACAATAGCTATGTGCTACTACAATGGTTGTGTACCATTGGAAGTGACTGTGTGCCACTGAACAATAGTTGTGTGCTACTAGCAGTGGTTGTGTACCACTGGACAATAATTGTGTACTACTATGGATCAACATTGTCGTGTTCTATTGGATGGCATTGTAGTAGTTGTGTGCTGCTAGTTGATTGTCATGGAGATTACTAGATCACTTGGAATAGTTGTGTGTTGCTTGATCGCATAGACTGCGATGAATGATTCAAACTATCGATGACATGGTAGTAGTTGTGTGCTACTAGTTAATTGCAAAGCAGTTAGTGGACTACTAGATGGAGACATCGTGGAAAGATACCTTCCTAATTAAGAGGGAGTGTTGATGTTTAAGGCAACAAGCGTGAGACATTCTCCCTAGAGGGTCATGTGTAGACTAGTAAGGGGAATGTGGAATTCATCTTAACGTGCCTCAGATGGTCAGATGAAGGAGCCAAGACATTGGTTTCAAGAGGAAACCTCAATATATCTTAGACATTAGTTCCATGAGGGAACCTCGATATGTCTTAGACACAGTTCATGAGTGAGATGAGACATTGGTTTCATGAGGGAACCTCGATATGTCAAGTATGGTCCAAGATGACTTAGCTTGAACAACCCCAAGGGAATGGCCACCCCTTGTAGGATGAGCTAGATCAAGTATTTTGGATACCAACTACATGATGTGTATCAACACGGGTGAATGGCCCTAGTAATAATTGGGAAAACCTTCTCCTAGATTGGGTTGCAGACCAATGGAGATATGATACATTTATCACAAGGGTGTACCTGTGATAAATGGTCCCAATCATAGTCCTTCCTTTATCATGATAAGAAGTGATATGAAATTTAGGTGCTTGAGGTGCTTTCCATGTATTAGATAGTATTGGGATGAAATTCACTCATAGGGGTGTACATGTGGTAAATAACCTTGGTGTGATCTTTGTTCTTAGTCATGGTGATTTGATTTGGAATGATAAAGACTTAAAATGTTAGATGCTATCACATGCAGACCCAGAGTGAGCCTAATCTCAGAGAGAGTCACTTGGCTCAGAGGAAGATTCGCAAAGGGAATTTACCCTTGGTTCGGGTGGGAGAGAGACATTTCCAAGGACTGATAGACATGTGTAATTATAATAAAAGGTTTATCAATTTCGTGAACCCATCAAGTTAAGTACATGGGATTTGAGGTGAATCTTTCCAAGTCTACGGTCTATTATGATGGTCTCTCGGATTCAGATGTGACCCTTTACAAATATTTCTTACACTTTTCTTTTAGTGACCTCACAAACAATTTTCGATACCTGGGGTATACTTAAAAAACTGGAGCACATCGAGCAACAAATTGGGCTTGGCTTGTAAAAAAAGTCACTATTAAAATCGATCTTTGGTGCAACAAGTGGCTCTCTTTGGGTGGGAGATTTATCTTGATCAAATCTGTCCTGGAAGGCCAAGCAGTGTTCTGGATGTCTATGGAAGCCTTTCCACGTTCGATTTTATAAAAAATCAGAAAACTGATGTTCCATTTTTTATGGAATGGTCAGCAGGACCGCAAAAAATTTCATCTCTGTCAGTGGGAAGTTTTGTCTAGACCCAAGAAGTATGGGGGTTGAGGTTTGCGTAATCTCAATACTTTCAATTTGGATTTGAACAAAGCCACTCTTTGGCGCATTTTAAATCAGGAGAGCCTCTGGAACCAGGTATTAAGGGACAAATATCTTCAGCATTCCTCACTAATCAGCTGGATTAGAAAGCCATCACATAAGTATTTTTCAGCCTCTAGGATCTGGTTAAGTCTTCTTCACTCTTTGTCGATCATCAACCATTGGATAACCTGGTGTCCTGGAGCAGGGCATTCTATTTTTCTCGGGCGTGATAGGATTATGGGATTGGGGGAAGGCTCATTCCTTAGTAATGATATCCTTTCAGTGCTTAATCATAGACAGGTGATAACCCTTGCCCATGCTAAAGGAGGGTGTGAGGTTGTTTTCTTTGCTGAGACCTGGTGGTCTAGCGACGATCTGGGGCTATCGGGTGTACTAGCGTCATAATGGAATGTGTTTACCTTAGATTTAAAGGGTGCAGGTATCTCTCTAACCTACAATTCGATGGATGATCTTAGGTGGATGGGAGGGGAAGGTTCTGGGGAGATCACTGTTCAGAATGCATACAATGTGATTTTTTCTACACAAAATTTGTTGATTGCGAGTGGTTGGATGATAAATTGCTGGAAGTGGCGTGATCAATTGAAAGTTACGTTGTTTTTTTGGCTGACAACGCTAAATAATGTCTTAACTTGAGACGCATACATGAAAAAAGGCTGGATAGGGCCAGCTGTATGTCACCTGTGCAGAGCAAGCACATAAGATGTACTTCACTTATTCATACATTGCTCTTTTACTAAGTGGGTTTGGACATTTTTGGCGCATTATCAACCATTTGATGGTGTGTGGTTTGGCTAGTCCAATGCTGATTGTATGGATGCGTGGCTTCTGAACCAGAATAGATCCAAAATGCTTCCACTGTTCACGATCTGGTATATTTGGAAGGAGTGCAAACTGGCGTTGTTTGAAGGGAAGTTTCCCTCGGTGCTATTGGTTGCCTTGAAGACTATTGTTGCGATCAGGAATAAAAAAGAGACAATAAGCCTCAGGTTTTAAGGATAAAAACATTCAATAGACTTTTGGGTTTTGATGTGGCTTTTTTCGATGGGGAAGCAATGGCAGGGGGGACCATGTGCGGGGAAAGAGGCACTTTGAAGTGCATAAATTTGCCTGATTATAGATGGTATATATGTTGGTAGTACGATGTCATTACACCAAAACCCGCAGGTGATTGGTAAACTCACCACCGCCAGATTTCAAGGATCCACGAGAGGCGATTAGTCCCTTGTCATGATACACCGGGGAGCGCTGACTACTTGTAATTTCGTACAACAATATCCCCCTTAGTGCGAGCCCAGTGTGTATCAAACTCGTGACCTCTAGCTATGATACCATTTGTTGGTAGTATGAATGTCGTTACACCAAAACCCGCAGGTGATTGGTAAACTCACCACTGCCAGAATTCAAGGATCCATAAGAGGCGATTAGTCCCTTGTCACAATACACTAGGGAGCACTGACTACTTGCAATTTCATGCAACAATATTCTCTGCTCATGGTATCAGATATGTGTATGTGTTATATTCTTTGCATGTGTGTGTGTGGGCGCGTCAGTTATGACAACTGCGTCTGACGATCCCTCGTAGTAGTGCTTTGTTTGTGTCATGTGTGTTGTGCGCTTTCCTAGGGGGGTCCCAGGGGGGGGGGGGAAGTATGCCCCCCCTAGTTACGCGCAACGTTTGGCACCGGGCGTAGCCCGGGGCAGCGCCTCGATTTTTTTTTTTGGGTGGTTTTTGCTATTTTTAGCGGTTTACTAAAAATAATCCCGGTTTTAGGGATTAGGGTTTTGGTATCTACATAATACCTAAAAACATTGTATATATTGTATAGTGAATGGTGAAATTCGATATAATGAATATAAGAAAGGTTTTCCCGGTTGAGGGTTTCCGGTATAAAATCTCTGTGTACACTGTGTATGAGCCATTGATTAAATTCTGTTTTGCTTAAGAATCTATATGCCTTGCTTTACTTCATAGGTTTAAAACTTACATGTGGTATCAAAACTCATTTTTGGCTTCAGAGGGATGCCTTTGTTGTTGAGGGTTTGGCTTGGTCTTGATAGATCAAGTTTATCTTGGGTCTATGATAAACCTGGGTTTAGTGGGAGATTTTATAGTGGAGATTTGAG